>WYDI02007661.1:0-125569 GCA_009867235.2 Psittacus erithacus | reverse complement strand
CTGGTGGTGTTCAAGGCTAGGTTGGACAGAGCCTTGGGTGACATGGTTTAGTGTGAGGTGTCCCTGCCCATGGCAGGGAGGTTGGAACTGAATGATCTTAAGGACCTTTCCAACCCAAACCATTCTATGATTCTGCATATGTCTTCTACCTGTGTTTCTTAGTATACTTGATCCCACCTGGAAGTGCTGAGAAATCCCACTGTGCTTTAGTCTTACTGTCTGATTGTGTCCCCTCCTTACATATATATCCAAACACTATAGTAAGCATATATGTAAACATACTAGTTCAGTGACAGGCAGAGAAATGAAGATAAACTCTCCAGCCATGTAGGCTTTAGCCATCAGGTAGTTTGAAAAGAGCCCTTGCATGCTCATCTTTTACAGTAAGGCTTTTTACAGCAAGGCTAGCTCTCTAGCACCATAATAGTAGGCGTATTTTGACATCATTCCTTTCAGATTTGATTACTTTTCCTTCAGCCATTAGCACATGGTTTTTCTAAGCTAAATCCTTTTTCATGTTCTCCAGCTTTGTGAAGTCCTTTTCTATTTCCTATTTTTTTTTTTTTTTTGTCCTCTTTGGTGTTTCAGACACCTCCTACTGAAGTGTCAATTGCAAGTTTAATTAACACATCCTCAACCTTCTTATTCCACATAAGTCATGAAAATACTGAATAAACCCAGAGCCAATACCCTTTGGTATCCCTTCCATTGAACAAGTTTAACTTCATAGGCTATTACACATGTGGTGTTTCATTTAAATCCCTTACACACTATTTTGACCTTGTAACAAAATATGCATCTATGTTTTTTTGGTTTTAGTTTTGGTTTTGGTTTTGGGCTTTTTGGGGGTAAAATCACTGCAGACCTTGACTTTGGGTTTTAGCCCGAGATCTGCCTCTCGAGGATATGGACGGGAATGAACACCATCCACAAACTCTGAGCAGGAAATCCCTTGGATATGGGTAAATCCCCAAGCAACATAAAACTGACAGAAGCAGAACTACCTCAGCTACTTCTACCATATGTGGGTCCAGGGAGGGCTAGCAGAGAAGAATATACAATGTTTAGTGTGTCTTTGTCCTGTATTTCTTCAGCTGGAACAGAGTAAAGATAAATGCATCAACCACATGTTGCACTTAGGTCTATTTGGACAAAACAGTGAGTCATTTCCTCCCTCCTCCAAACTTCTCTTGAAAAAGTCTTCTTCCTATTGCATCTGATGAATTTGTTTAAGCCTTCTGCACTACTGTGCTAAGAATACAGTAAATAACAAAATGCCTTAATACATAATAATTAAATATTTACTCAGTTATCTACTTGACCATACCACTACTGTGAGTTTAGTGTGCTTGGCTTAATAGCCAAGAGTCTAATCATTTTACATGTAAAATCTGTTTTCCGGAACTTGTCCTTGCCCATGGCAGGGGGGTTGGAACCAGATGATCTTAAGGTGCTTTCCAACCCAAACCATTCTATGATACCCTGATTCTATAAGCTGAACTGACAGATGGAAGTTAATAGCTGTGAAGACTGAAAGAGGGATGAATCTTCTGTACACTCTGTTAGGTATACATACTTGTAAAGTGCATGTGTGGAAGGACTGCCATTGGAGCCTGCATTTTGGGAGGGTCTTGCCCCACTCAGGTTGATCTGTCAAGAGGATGTTATATTCACCCTGACTCAATAACCTGTGCTCAATGAGAGAAAATGCCTCTTGTGGTGCCAATCATAGACCAAAGTCTCATTTTGAGCTTGCTGATGCTGAGAGGGAGGAATTTAGCTTATGCTGTGCCCAGTGGTGCAATTTCTATTTGTTTTTAGATGAATAATTCCACAAGGAACTTATAGATGACTCATTTTCCAGCTTGCAAATGCCTAATCATGGCTCTTTCTTAAGGCTGCTTCTTCACTATGTTTACAAGGAATATTTAGGGCACCTCTGACAAAAGAATAAAGGTTTAAATTAAAATCTAAGGTTTAGAGAGTTGCCTTACAAGTGTCTGTGCTTCAAAAACAAGCAACAGAAAGATAAGACATACTGCCTTACGGATGCTCCATGAAGTGTCTATAAATAGTTTCACCAGATTTTCTCACAAACCATAATATGCACATTAGTAGTTCAAACACAAAACCCAGGTAAGCACATGAATTTCAACTTCTCTATGAAAAGGGGATATTATAATTCTGCTTTATGTTGCTCGTTCTTCCCAAGACCCTCAGCACACAAAGTTGTCTTCCTCAGAAGCTGGGATAGGAAGAGATGAAGCCCTGAATTCCTTGTGGTATTCATTTTGTACACTACTGTACAGCTTCTTTACTTCTATGATTTGCATTCCCGTGTGAAGCAGCCAAATGAATAAACATTAAAGATGGAGACCGAGTATACTGAAAGAACACTATTCTTGTTAAAAGAGCTCGCTCTTTCAAAAATCAATGAGATAATATCCTTTTAAAGCTATTTCCAACTGTTGTCTCTCCTGATTTTGCTCTCTGGGAGCTGGAAGTACTAGAGAGATTAACAACAGATTTAACAACAGAAAGGTCTACCTTATTTCGATCTAGTATTGTTAATGGCCTCTAATGCTTTGTCCATGCTGTGAAATCAGACAAAAGGCCATCTCAATGCTTTTATTTGTCCAGGTGAAGCACTGGGTAGCTGTGACTTTCTGGATTATTATGGGGGCAAGATGACTTTGCAGCTGACAGAAAGTCAATGGCATCACAGAAAAGCATATCATCTCCGGCAGGCTCACCACCACTTTCTCCTAGCCATCAGAAAACAACTTGGGCTCACCTCACCAGGGCAGCATTGAGAGTCAGAGCCCTTGTCCCACTTAGTCCTTCTGGAAGAGCAGCCAGGATTTGCTCATATCATCTCAGCTGCAGAGGCACCTTACTGGCTTCTTAGGGGTGCAGCTTCATAAACATTTATAGGAATAATAAGAATAATGAGTTGTGAAAATAGATTAGGTATATTCAGTTGAGGCAAAAAGCTTTTTTTGATAGGCTTTAGGCAAACATTCTGTTCCTTTGATACATCTTACTACTGAGTTTCAAAGAAACCATATTGATGAAGCTGTGAAGAAAGCAATTTGTTAAAAATTAAGTCTTTTTCTTTGGAGATTCAAGTTGAAAGAACATCTCTATGGACTGTGCCTAATCAGAACCTTTGAACACTATCAGGCATGCCCCATTAAGGTTGCCAGCCTTCCAAAACTAATTACTTACAGTAATCCCTTGCCTAATGTATGTAAGTAAAAGACAATAGTGCAGCTCAACAGTACAGTCATTGGATAAGATTTACAGTGTGCAGCTGAGCAAACTTCAATTTATACTTTATATCACAAAGTGGCCATGAACCTCACTTAAAGACAAAGAATATTAAAACTATCAAACTTACTTAACATAACCAGCCAGGTTCACATGTGATATGAATTGATGAAGCTTTGCTGGCTTTAGCAGAGCTGTGCTGATTTAAATATGATGAGAATCTGCATTCCACTTCTCCCTAGTCTAGAAACTTCTAAAACAGTCCTGATCACAAGGGACTGTGATTCAATTAGGCAACAGTGAAAAGAGTAAATTGTTCCTCCCTTCATTCACATACATTGCCATTGATTACATTTATTAAGTTATTTTGGTGAGATTCCTTAACAGATGTAAACCAGCACAGTCCTACTGAAAGTAACATGGTAACTCCTTCCATTCGCTTCAATTTTCAGTGTGCGTCACTGTGTGTTTAAGTTAATTCCTTAAACAATTATTTTCTTTACATGCTGATCATGGTCTTGTTTAATCCATTCAGTGACCAGCCATTTGGATCACCACAAAGGCTTCATAATATCATTAGAACGTTCAATTGGATCATAAAATAATTCTGAAGTAAATGATGCTCAGTAACTTAAATTATTTAGTAACTTTTAACTGTGGAAATATAGTAAGGGGACAGTGTATTTGATGGTAATTGGAACATAGTAAGCAATCATATAATAAAAAAATGCAGTTTGGACAATCACATTTCATAACAAAGTGTCAGCAATGTTGTACGTCTTACAGAATGTAAAACAAATGATGTCTGTTTTATGAGTTATGCTAAACACAAATCTAGCAAGGTAATGATGCTCTGTACCAAGCTCAGCTGAAAAGGCTGGAGGGACCAGGAGAACATTCACAGGAACAGGAATTCAGCCCTCCAAAAGTGTTGTTGTAGACCTCGTAGAAGTGGCTTGGCAGCTCTGGTAAGGCCAGGGAGAATGGAGGCCTCAGGATGCTACTCAGCCTCTTGGGCAATTGAATGCTAAAGCTTTCCTTCACGCCAGGACGGTATCCATTTTTATCCATCTCTGTAGCCTTCAACAGTTCATCAGCTGAGCACACAGTGATCTGACCAGCTCCTGTATCTTGCATACAGATACTTATACAGCAAGCTGCCTAGCTTTGTAGATATTGTTTTACATGATGGCAAATGAGTGTCATTTGCCTTGAAGTGAGCAGCCTTCAGCAACATTTCCATACATGTAAGGGCTTTGCAAAACAAAAAAAAATGCTTAGGTGATAGTTTGCAAAACCCTTGTCTTGGACTTAATTTGCATACTGCCAAAATCAAAGGCGGCTTGCCCCCAGTGTCATACAAATAAAAGCTAGCCTAAATCTTGCACTTTTTAAAAGGGCAGTCCCTGAAACTTTCAAGTTTTTTACAATATCTTTCAAAGTGTATACTCTTTCTTTTCTTTATGGGAGAAAGTAATCTTTTTCCCTCTCTTCTTTGAAAGAATAACGTTGTATAATAATAAAGTTTGCTGTCATAGGTTAATTGAGGCAGTAAGTCTTTGCAATCTTTTTTCTTTGTGCTCTCCTCTATTTCTCTCTTCCTTTAAAAAAACCATACAGCTATGCTGGATATTGATATGACAATTCTATCCCCTGCATGTGCACATTTCTAGTTTTGCACTGAGGGGAAAAGAAGTGGATAGATTATAAATATGACAAATAGCTTTACCATGCTTTTCCCACCTTATTCCTACTACAGAAAAGTAGCTCTGCCTTTGCATTGAGAGGCTTTTTGACATTCAGAGAGACAGTTGTAATTAGGCAGGTGCTGATGCAGATGATAAGATAACTTAGGGCAAAATCCAGTTGAAGGAGTGGTGTCCTGTGTACTTTTGCTGAGCTAAGGTGGAAGCAAGTTTATATAGTGTGTTGAAGAAGGAACTCAGGATTTTGTAGGTTTGAGCATATATACTAAAGGCAGTCATGGTACGTTCCTATCCTTCTGACCCTGATCATCACTCTTGACCTCTGGTGTTAGTGTCTCCGTTATTTTTAGTTCTACTGTCTAAATTAGAATAGGTCCAGAAGTCTCACTCCCACCGCTCTTGAAAACCAAGCCTAAGTTTAAAGGTTTGCATGCAAAATAGTAAGAGCAAGATGCAAACCTTGAGAAAATGATATTAAGGTATGGAACATATAAATGTGGGCTACATTTTCTTGCAAGTCTCTTTCATGTTTGGGTGACCATTGGTGTAAGTTTTAGGATTTGGTTCCTGATTACCACAGAACAAAGAGAAGTGGGAATAATTTCAATGCAAGTGACTACAAGTGAAAATCTGATTCCCTAACCAGATAAATATATTTGTCAAATCATATTCAATACTTTAATTCATGAGATAATAAATCTCAATGATAAATGCTCCCTCCTAACAAAAGGACAATGGGATGACTATCAGTGTTTGTCCACACCCTGTAAACATACAAAACTCTTGCATATTGGAAAAACCAGTAGTGCCTAAATTGATGATTGCCTATTCAAGAGATCTCATTTATTACACTAAATGCAATGCAGCCAAATAAAAGAATGACCAAAGGAGTCTGCTATCTGCAGAATAGGAGGATAATGAGGTCAGATAAAATGTCTGGGTCTCATTAATCTCAAACAGCTAAGAGAGCTTTCCGTGGCAGTTCAGCAAAGACAATGAAGCACAATGAACAACAAATCCATACTGACACTAGTGTTTCCCAGTAACCTGAACCTACAGAAATCTCCATCTCATCTTTGTAAGTCGCCGAGCAAAGCATAAGGGCACTTGGTAGTACATCTGCAGGCAGAAGCTCTATTTATTACACAAATATGGGCTGGAATCAATGAGGTGCTGGCTTCTCCCTGACCATATACTACTCTATACTCCACCAATGTGAAACAACACAAGGACTTCAAACATGTGGAGATTCTGCTATTAAACCAGCAGGGACAAAACCAACAGTGAAATCCTAATAATAACATTTATATTAGGATGGAATAGTTACAAGCAAAAATAGCTACAGGCAACTCCCTTCCCTCCCAGTCCCAATAACTTTTGCTTTCCTGTAACAATTGCCACTTTTGAAGATGCCTTCTCTTCACTTCTATCCTTATAGAGATCCTTAGCTCCCTTTTAGAAATTTCTTGACTAATATTTCACCTAAGTCTCCATTCTAGCAAACTTAGCCCCTTTCTCTCTGTCCAGTCTCTTGTCAATATGGAAAACAACTGATTTCTACCTCTTTCAGAATAACCTTTTATATGATGATAAGCTGTCACATATCTCCTGTTTCCATTACCTGCCTATAGGCATCATAAGTCTTTTTTCTTGATTAAAAAAACAAGGTCTGATTATTTTCCTATGCTTTTTTATCTGCTTGTAATTTTTGCCATTGGTCTGTAGCATTGTTCATGTGCAGCTCCCAGACTGGGCTGGTGAGATACCACCGCTGCTGAGTAAAAACTGACATCTACTATTTCTCTGTAATACCTGCTGCTAATTTTCAATTTTGTGATCCACTAAAATGTTCAGATTCTTTACTGCTATACCATGGTCCAGTCAGACATCCAGTCATCCATTTTCTAATTTTCTTTCCTAAATACAGCAACTGTATTGAATTTAAACTTATTGATTTCAGGTCATTTATCCGATTTATTGTGATAATTTTGAAGTCTAATCCTGTCTTCAAAAATTCTCATGAGATTTCTAGTAAGATGTCATCCACAAATTTTATATGTGTACTCTCCATTCCATGATCCAAATAATTCATAAAAATATTCAGTAAAAATAGAGGACAGGCTCCTATGGGGCTCACATGACGTGACCTTACAGTTTGAGCCTATGGGGCTGACATGATGTGACCTTACAGTTTGACAGCAGACTATTGATAACTACTTTTTGTATAAGATTTTTCAAGCATTTGTGTATCACATTTGTAGTGATTTTTGTCTAGATCATAATCCCTTATACATGTAGCATCCCTCCTTTCACCCCAAAACCCCACTGTGCAGTACCTATTTCACTGTGACAATTCTCACTTCAATCACTTGGTTTATTGAGACCTCTCTTGTCAACGTCCCTTGCTAAGCAGGTAAATACAGCTTTTCTTTATTGACACTCTTTTGTGCGCTGGTGTTTTCAAACTTGATCACTGTTGTTCTTTGTATTTCTTCTCCTTTAGCATCAGCAGTGGTGAAGATCCTGGCTTTCTGCTCTGCCACTGCTTATACAAGATCTGCATGTTCTTTTTTCTTTTCTTTCTAACAATAATATCCCCTTGAGTTCCTTCTTTCTCTTCCCAAGGCCTGATATTCACATCTCATAAAGTAGTGTAGTTCCAAGGTTTTATTAATAAGTTGGCACAACTCTAGAGCTTTTTCACTGGTGATAAGCCACTGTGTGGCAGAACTGAAAAAAACCCAAAACCCCTATACATTTGTCAAAGTTCCATGCTATCAGTGATCTCCTGTACATGTTCAGTCAGCCACTGGTCTCATCCAAAGGAGTCTGTTTGGATAATGAGTTACAGTTTTCTACAGCAGAAGGTTTCTTGGAATCACATCACGAATGCTGTGCAAACCCACTTTTACCCCAAAACCTCAGGAGGTGCTCCTCAAGACCTCTCCAAGAAAGCAGGAGGTATTATTTTCTGTCACATGGCCACACCAAAGCCTGGAGGTCCCTTCACAAGCCACTCAGAAGACTACTGGAGCTGGAGTGAGTTTGTGGCTGCCCGCTTACATTCCTCTCTCTGTAGGTTTCATTGGAACTACTTGCCAAAAACATATTTCACAAGTTTTGTAAAATCCCAGGTGCCATCAGCTGGGAATGGCTGCTGAGTGCTCCACAAAGCACAGCAAAATTGGTAAGGAAAGACCCCACCATCCAAGAGGGGTTTGCTGAGGTGGAGGCTGCAGAGCCATAGGAAACGCAAGAACCACACTGATTCACAGCAGCTGGAGATCCAGCCTTGAATCCTAAACAAACTCTTTAGTGCACCCGAGGTCTGGCTCACATTCAGTTGCAGCGATGTGCAACATATGTGCATAACACAGAGATTCATATTGCCATGGAGCTACTCCTCCATCCTCACCCACAGGACAATTGCGCGTCTTCGTTCACTGTGTTGCTGCCTCTCATTACCAACATCAGTGATTTGCAGCATTGGACAGAGGTGTTATATGCTAAAACAGATTTCTCAACACATTCATGCTTACAAAACACAAGCGCTTGTAAAATGCAAGCACAATCAGTGTGCGTGCTTCTGTTTCTGTGAGCTTTGAGAAAGACTGTGAATGTTAATTGGTTCTGGTCTGAATCAGCTTCCCGGTTCAAGACGCACTTATAAAAGGAATTTCAGCTGCACATTCAGTGCCAAATGTAGCAGATGGTGGTAGGATAGTAAATTATGTTAAAGAATACTTGTACAGTTTCTTTACCACTTCTGTAGTTGAAAAACAAACAATTGAGCTGCTTAGGGTAATGGCAGATGCAGTTTCATGTACGTCTACCACCTTAACAGTTTTATGAAATTATCCTGGAGAATAAAGGAGCAGGTTTAATAATCATGGAAATTATCTGAATTATCCTAGATTGATCACCATTTCTACTTTAGAAGTTTATGTTCCTCTGTTGCTAAGATTTGTGTTTCCAATTCCAAGTATTTATATAATCATATTATGCATTTTTTTTCCCCCAGAATTTTTCTTATTTACAAAAACATTAATGCAAACAACTTGCCAGCCAACTGTAAGCAATAAGTGGCACCCCCAGGGTATTAGGGCCACCTGGTTGTCATGATGTATTTAATCACTTCCTATTTAAAATAGTGTTTAAACAGTCTTCTACATAGTTTGTTTACCTGCTCTGTCTCCTTTGTTTGCCAATTTTCACACCTTTTTTGTAATACTTTTCATCTATGTGGTATTACCAGATTATAGAATAATTCAGGTTGGAAGGGACTGGTTTGAATTCAACTGTATGTTCAACATGATTTTATATTCTGCATAGAATACTGCAAATGAAAATGCCACAATACAGTCCATCTACAATTCAACAGAGGTTCAAGAAAATAAAAAGTCCATAATGTGGATGAATGAACAGATGTGCATGTGCATGAATATCCCTCAAGTGGTTTTTTATTTGTGGTAGACAAAGAGACTCAGAGGAATGTCTGCAGATTTAGGATTAATTTTCTGTCCTTTCAGGGCAAGATCTAAATCAGTCTCCATTTTTGAGGGGCCAAATATCTCATTCAATTAACCAGTACATTGACACTTCTGCAGTGCCTTCAATATGAAATGGCAGTTATCAACATCATGGTAAAAAAACAGCAGCCTTGTACGACAAAGTTCGTGAAACAACCATGTAAATAAAAAGGCAAAAGTGTAAAACTAAACATTATTCATATCATGTTCTGGGGAAATAAGGTAATTTATTTCCTGTTTTGTTTTGCTTTCATCTTATTATTAACAGAAAAGCGGACAAGCTGGCTGAACTTTTCAATATCACTTTCTAAAATGATGCTGTTCATTGCTAAATTTGAGTTTGTAAAAGCAAAATGGTAAATGACAGAAGCACCATCTTTTTGTTTGTATTCCCTAGGATTTTGAGTGTAAGGGTTATGTATCTAACATTTAACCTGTGAGTATAACATTCAGTTACAGGGGGAGGAGCTGGTCTTTCCTGCAACCATAAATCACAACTGTCTGGCAGAACAATCATGTGCATGATCTAGGTGTGCACTGTTGGTGCCCTTGATATAAATGAATCATCTCTGAGCTGGTAGTAGCTTATATCAAACATCTTCAGGTTTTCACTAAGTACCCGTGTGAAAGTTCCATTTCAGCTTCAGATCATCTCTATTGAGAAGTCCTATTCTGCTGTGGACACTTATCAAAAAGAAGGCAAGCAGTTTGGGGGGTTTTTGTTTGGTTTGTTTTTTTTTCCCCTCGCAGAAGATGACAAGGTGTTGAGCAGGTTGGCCATGCTTGTTAGAGAAGCCTCAGGGGCATTGTGAGTGATACCAGACTCAACTGGATTCCATGGATTATGTTGCCAGCCCAAAGCTGATGCTTTGGCATCTTTGCATTCCATACTCCTGGGAGAAGGGGGGACACAAAGGTGTGGGGACAGTGGGTTTGGTTTCAACTTTCTGCCACTTAAGGAGTCTCTGATGCAACAGAAATTTCCAGGTGGCCATTGCTTGGTTTGAGAAAGCAAAGGGCATAGGATAATGTCAGAGATTGGCCTACTGAGTCACACTCTTTCCAAAAATATAGATATTTCCAAGAGCATACATAAGAGTTACTTTTAAAACTTGTTTTTCATTTTAATCTATGACAAACTACTTCTTTTCTTTAAGTTGCTTTCCTTTAAATGAATGTTAACTATACATCTTTGGCCATGAAGATTCTCATTTATTGGTATGAATAATGGATGCTCCTAATTGTATTTAATTCTTTATATTCCTTCTCCTTCTTCATATCTCCACTTGCCCCAAAAGCAGAGCAGAACTCCCTGCTTCCAAGAAGACTTTTTTTCAGCATTAGTACTCCCAACAAATAAGAAACCCAAAGTACCTAACCAATTACATGCTGGGGGGAGAGAAGTCTATATCTTTGTCTGTTGTTTGTTGGGTTTTATTATTATTATTATTATTATTATTATCATCACTGTTGTTTTGTTTGGTTTGTGGGGTTTTGTTTTTTGGTTTTTAGGTTTTTTTAATACATTTTCAGATTTTATGTACTGGTCAGTGCGTGTAATAAATAAAACTTATTGCCAATGATCTGTCTGCAAAGAGGTATTGCAGATACTGAGCTTACAGTAAATCTTGGAATATTAATATGCAATTTGCTGGTTAATCAGTCATTTAGCTGCTCAGGAAAAGGTAGGCTGCTGCTTGCTGAGCAAACGTTCCTGCGCTTAAGGCACCTAGCGGAAAATCGTGAAAGTGCATCAAGGCTTCACTGTACATAGGTAACTATTAAATTTTTCAGTTGCTAAATGTACAGTGAAAGGAAAGCCTGGGAGGCTCTCACAGGCTTTAAAGAGGCACAGGAAAATGTGGTTGAGTTCAGGACTGAATTAGTGCTTAGATTTGACTGAGTTTCCTTTGGAAAAAAAACAAAACAAAGCAAACCCAAAAAAACCAACCCAACCCCCCTCTTCACCCCCCCCCCCCGAACAATTTCCTTCCTTCAGATGAAAAGGTAGCTATGGTGACTAGGGAGAATGATCAGGTGTTATCATTTTGCAGCAGAGTAGCATATATATCCTCCAAGACTATTATTTGTAGTGAAGGTGGAAGGGTGTCAAGATCCCCTTTAGTGGGGCTGGCAGCTCCAAGCAGAAGCCTTATAAGACTTCCAGTTCTGCTCAACCGCAGTTCCAATTCAGCCTTTGTTTTGGCTTCCCCTGTCCCACAACAGTGATGCTGCCAGATTTGGGGCAATCTATAGGTTTTTTGTTTGCTTGTATTTGGCTCAAGGGTGAAGCTTGCTCCCTCTCCATGCCACGAGTTAACACTTTGTCTGGTTCTTCTGATACATATTTTATGATCTTGTTACCGTGTTTTAATCAGCTGAGCAGCAACTCAAACACTTGAGCAGGTGGCCTGGTGGCTTGATAAATACAATCATGATGACTAAAAGCCACACTGCACTTGGCACTGTTCTTCATAGTTTCTCCAGAGGCTGGGATTGGCTTGCCCAGGTGACAGAGCCAACCTCTGCAGCCTTCCTGTCCACCTTCCACAAGTTTGGCAGTCAGAATTCACTCCTCAGTTTCTGCAGACCTGGTATTCCTATATGGGGCAAAGCTGATACGGGATTTTAAATTTAAAACAGCAAAATCTACTCAAACTGAGCCTACATTCTGTTCTAGCTTGACTGGTAAGAACACAAACATGAACTGGAAAGAGACTGTAAACTAAGCACAAAATGGATAATTCTGTGCTAAATCCTATTTTTGATCAATATAGCATGCATTAAACTGTGAATGATTCCAGATATTATTGTCATTGGCATGGAAAAATAAAGCATACCGTGGATGGAACTATTTCTTCAGTGACAACACACAGGTTTCACTAGGTCCCAGTGATGCCTTTTCTTCTTATTTCATTATATTATTGTTACTTTATTTAGAACTTGCAGATATCCATCTCAAGTTACTCAGTTTGCCTATTCATCAAAGCCCTCAGATAGCATACTTAAAATTAAGCACATTTACATTGCACTGAGGCAACTTAATTAGCTTCATGATTATTTCAGTGTTTGTGATCTCTGTATAGGTCCGTGTCTTTTTCATCTCATGATACATAACTGAGATCTTTAGTATGCACTGAGCTAGAAATCTGTCAGGGGCCAGTTGCATTAGGCTATATTTCCAAGTGCTTAAGTTTCTTTAAGAAAAATAATCTATTGACCATGATTTTTTTTTTGCAAAATAAAATAGAAAGAACTTTTAAGTTCAAATCAATTTTATTATGAAAAACCAAAATGTTCCAAAATATGTCTAAATGGAAAAGCTAAAATTCACACAATTTTTTTATTATTTTCCTGAAATGAATTGGCAAAGTATTTCTATAGGAAAACTCCATTTCAGTGGCAGGACACTTTCTGTCAAATACCCTTGACCAGCTCTAAACCCTGTCATGGGAGGCTGTTTTGATATCTGGCCTGTAAGCACAGAGGATCACAATAAGATCTTGCAAAATTTGGCATTGTATTGACTTCAAAAAAGCTGTGAGTTTATACAACCAAAGAGCCCAAATCTTTCTCCAGTTTTTTTGGGCAACCATAGCGGTAGCTGAACAACCCCCACCCCAAACCCATTGCTGTTGTAAGATTTTATGTCATTGCAAAGTGAAATATTTAGTACTTTGCCCAGCTGTGTTTAACCAGAACTCTGCCGGAAGTATTCTGCAAGGCACACTTCTTAAAAGCTGAAGATTTAAAGTAACTTTGTGTAGGAAAGAAAAAAAAATGCCTTCAAAGGAAAAAACCAAACCCCTGAGGAATCCCAGGGGATCAAGATCAAGGGGATCATATCAGGATTGAACACTAATAAGACACCAATAATTGCAAGATCTGTGCATCATGCTGCAGACGGAGTCTGGGCATGTAATTTCCATCAGAGTGCAAACCACGTTTTCCCCTCCTCTTGGCTTGGTGCATACTGTTGCATGGACGTTGAGTTATTGGCCACATGCTGATATGGCCAAAGCAATTCATCACAAAGATTCTCCGGCCACCCACCTCATTTACATGCCCTGTTTCATGAGGATGGGGTTTGAGCCCACCAACTTGCAAAGGCAGGGCTGCTGCCAGCATAATAGCAAGCCTGTAGCATAACGGAGAGACGTCTGACTCACAGGCAGTGTGCGTTTGAAATGTGCCCAGCTATATAGTTTAATCCAGCAGAAGTGGACGATACTTGTGAGAGCTTTCAGGCTTGAAGTATTAAGAAAAATCTCACATAGCCCCAGGCTGTTTCTTTTAGCCGAAGATGATTTTCTGTGAAAGATGTTTCCCACTGCCCTGATCAGGGGTTTAACTAGTGAATCAAGCTCTACTGAAATAAGCAGCCTTCTTAAACAAAGTCAGTCTATGAAGCAACGCCAACTAGCAGCAAAACTGCTCAACAACTTAATCTTTTAATGTGGTTTTGCCACCTGTGAGAACTCGGAGAAAAATGCCCAATACAGCAATAGTTGCTCCACAAAGAAGTGATGATAATACACAGATCTCTTACCCTTAAAACCTTCTCCAGCAGACTATTTCCCCTCTAGCTTTCATGAAGGGATTTGCTTAATCTTTTGTTAATAATACAGCAACAAGCAAATCCATTAACATAATAACACCATGATTACACACCTAATCAGTCTTTAGACTTATCATTGTCTAACTAAGCTTTCCTGTTAGCAAGTGAGAATTTGTGAATGTTAACTTATACTGAGCTTGCTTGTTTTGCACTAATATTTCATTCCCAATTAACAGCACAGCATTTTCCCTTGCAGAAGTCTATAATAAAATATAGACTGTTTAATGGTTTTGACTGGGGGAGGTGCAAGCCACATGCACTCCTAAATATTAACACTTTTTATTTTGCCATTGCTGTTGCATATTATTGGTGTTACGATCACCCATGTCCTCTTAGATAATGTGAAACCCAGTGAAAACACTTCTACTGCTCTCTGAGACCTTGATTTTACACATAGCACTGCTATTTTAGAGCCAAGATGTATAAACTCAATAAAGATGTTATCCTCAGTGATTCATTTATGATTGCAGAGGTGCCAACTTCTGTAAATCTGAGATAGCTTTTGGAATGGTGACTGAATTATAGAGGCTTCATACACAGGCGTAAATGAAGTTAGAAAGTTCCTTATTTGTACTCTGCAAAAATTTGAAAACTTATTGAGTGTGATTTGTGGGCTGAGCTCATAGTTTGGAAGGTCTGTTTGTGGCTTGGCTGGTGGCATGTGATACAAATTGTGCAACTTAGACAAGATAAGGCAAAAGTGATTTTAATATAGGAGAGGGGATGCTTCAATACTTGTAACCTTCATTGCTCATTTCTGAGTTCAAGTCTTGGCCAGACTGGGAGCAACAGAAGATGAAAATAGGACAGTTGTGCCCCAAAGGCTCCCACATTCCTTCTGTCTGCAAACCCTTGCACTTGCATGCGCAGTCAGAGCTGAATTCACATGCCAGTACTCACATATACATGCAATGACCCATTCTGTGCAGTCTTCTGTGGGTTTTTATACAACAACCAGTTTGGACTTCCTAGAAACACCAAGCTATATGGTCATTGATTAGCAGTCTACAAAAGTGAAAGGCTTCAAGTCAGCTGCAGAGGGAACAAGTACAAGAACCTTGACTGGACAGAAAATCTGTATTTCCACACATGGGGACATAATGAAAAAAAGAAACATCAAACTAGGGCAAAGTTTTGGCAGGAAATAGTTGTGTTCTCAGGAAGAGCACTCCTGAAATAAATGCCACCTTCATGGCACATGGATTAGGGAGAACTTCCTAATAAAGAACATAGAAATCAAGGGACCACTTGAGTCAATTAATTCATTCCCTTGCTCTTAGAAGCAGCCAAGAAAAAAACACTTAAAGTAGATGGAACTGTAACCCATCCCCTCCACACACAGGGACTTTATTAATGTCAACATCTGATAACACATTTAAGACAACGCCAAGAAACAGACCATGCTGCAGAAGGTTGATTTGTTACTGATGTATTTTGTACATCTTAAAGATACGCCTTTCTGTAACAGTGATCTCGGAAGCTTTGAGAATACTGTTTCTGAAGTCATGTTAATATTTGGTAGTTACATTCATCTCCATTATGTTTGTGATGGGTTGACTCTGGCTGTGTGCCAGGTGCTCACCAAAGCTGATCCATCTTTTCCCTTTTATTTTCACATGAGAGAAAATATGATGACAGGCTCCTGAGTCGAGATCAGGACAGGGAGAAATCCTTTGGCGATTGCCATCGCAGGCACAAAGATTCGACTTGATGAAATTAGTTTATTACCAATTAAATCAGTGTAGGATAATATGAAATAAAGCCAAATCTTAAAAACACCTTTCTCCTCCTCCCATTGTCCTGGACCTTTATTCCTGAATTCTCTATGTTCTCTCCCTCAGTGGTGCAGGGCTAGAGCAAATGGGGGCTGTGGTCATTTTGTCACACATTGTCTCTGCTGCTCCTTCCTCCACAGGGGAAGGACTCTTTCACATTCTTGCCCTGCTCCAGTGTAGTGCCTCTCTCATGGTAGGCAGTCCTCCATGAACTTCTCTATGTCCTTCCCATGGGCTGCAGGTGGATATCTGCTCCACCATGGTCCTCCATGGGCTGCAGGGGCACAACCTGCCCCACCATGGTCCTCCATGGGCTGCAGGGGCACAACCTGCCCCACCATGGTCTGCAGGGGAATCTCTGCTCCAGCGCCCAGAACACCTTCTCCCCTCCTTCTGCACCGACCTTGGGATCTGCAGAGCTATTTCTCTCATATATTCTTACTCCTCTCTGTTGCAATTGCTTTTGCGCAAGCTTTTTTCCTGCTTCTTAAATACATTTTCCCAGAGGCACTACTAACATTGCATGGGCTCGGCCTTGGCCAGCAGCAGGTCCATCCTGGAGCTGCTGGCATTGGCTTTATTGGACATGGGGGAAGCTTCTAGCAGCTTCTCAAAGAAGACACCCTGCAGTTATCAAAACATGCCATACAAACCCAATACAATGTGGAATGGCACAAAAAAATCACTACTGGAGCTAATAAAAACGTAAGATGCTCAGTTACAAAATATCATTGCAGTGATAGTCCAGAGCAAGTATGCGCAGCTGGCACATTTATGGCAGGATTTATACAATATGACGAACCCAAAAGGTCTCTGGCTTTCAAATGATTTGAAGGACTTCTAATAATGTTAACAACACTCACTTGGTTTTCTCAAACTGTGCATCATAATGACCTATCGCGCTCACAGTCTCGGCACACTGGCCAAGATCTGGATTTGAAATAAGCCAAAGCTTAAGGGTTAAAAGGAACCGTGGTTCTGCTTTGAGTTATTTGAGATGTGAGAGATTAATTATAAAATGTGGAGCTGAGCTGGGTTCCAAGTTTCCCAAACATTCTAGATACAGGACTTTGTGTCAGACTTCATTAATTAGTGCCAGGAAGTGTGAGAGGCAGGATGAGCAAGTAGAGAGCTTTTAATGTTAAGCTGACTTGTTCCGTAGCACGATACAAAGCACTGACAAACTGCAGTGATTAAATACCCGGCTGAACTTAAAATATAAAGAGATATTGGTCTTTCTTGAGCTCAAGCAGTTCGCTAAATCACTGTACGTCTCTCTTAGCTGAAACAGAACCTCACATAGAGCAACCACATGCAGCTGTGGTTTTCCAAGCTGAGGACAGGCTTTCTGGTGCATGAATTTTTTCTGTTAATGACTTGCAATGTACACAGTAGTTTTCTAAAAGAAAATTTTCTTTGTCTTGTGTTTACACAGGAATGCAGGCAGAATATCCTGGTATTCTATTGCAAGGTACCATTAGAATAATGGCTGGATCTTAATTGTCACAGCCCAGAATGTGTCAAGAGTTCCTGATAAACTAAAGCAAAGTCCTGATGAATCTTATTAATTCAGACTAGCAAGTGCTTGATTTTCTCAACTGCCTTCAATAATGAAGAAACAGTGAAGAGGAATACAGTTGGGTGGCTCTGGGAAGTTGATGTCAGGAAAGGGAGAGAAAGTAGGAGGATCAGGCACTTTAACAGTTTGGTTTTCTTTGTGTGGAACTGGGAAATTCCTGGACTTCAGACCTTCTCCACATCTCTCACTGACATAGAAACCAATGGTAGAGCACCTATTGATTCAAGATGAGATTCCACACAGTTATACCTACATGCTTGCCCCCTTTCTCCTTCTTTCCCTGGTCCCCATCCCTCCCCAGTGCACTTGCTCCTGTGACAACTCAGGAAGTCTGTTCAGCTCACTCAGCCAGCAGAAAGATTAACATAGCAGAAAGATGCCGGTTAGAGGCCTTGAGATCTTTTTTTTCCCTCAGGAAATAGTTTGAATATTTTCTATATTAATAGGTATGGAGAGTCTTTTGTTTTCTTAAAATAACTTAGAGATGAATCTGCATATTATATTGCTGCTGGTTGTTTGGGGACTCAGCCTGGTAACCCTCTGAAAGACCGTTTCAAAAATACCCCCAATAATTTTACAGAAGAGTGAAGATCTTTTATTATATTGTTTTGTGCAGTAAACCCCATCTGCAGTGTTTGAAGAGATAATTTTCTATTATCTGCCAGAAGCTTTTTAATAAAGGAGAAAAAGAGTGCTGCACAGTTGTTTTATTGGCTGAAGTTCATCCTGCAAACACAAAGAAGTACCACCTAGGGCTCTGATAAACAGGCATCTTTGAAGCACTGTGGTATTGAAGCAGACCCTGTGGTAGCTCAGTATCCACTTTTGATTATTTTTATTTTACATCATGCATCAGAAAGTGATACAACAAGTTTCTCCCCTTCTCTTACTCTGCTTCTTGTTGCGAATAAGGATGGGATCAGATCACTTGCATGTGCTCCTGTAGCGAAACATTCAAAATCTTATCTGCATTCATTCCTGCCTTCCTGCTTTCTTTCTGGAAAGGAATTAAGCAATTACTGTACAGTGGGTGCCTCCAAATACCATAGCTAACACTTCCAGATGTAAATCAGCAGGGTGTGTAAGTATAAAAGTCAGCAAGAAGGAAGGAAGGGAAGATAGTATTCTGCCAGAAGAGGCCAAGGTTTTAAGTGGAATAAATACTTGAAAATTCACTCCATTTTAAAATCTAGCATGCGTTTCAGAGCAAAACTTGAGAGGCATGTCCTTGCTGAAACTCCCTCTAACTTCAGGAAAGCTGAGATTTCCTCTGTACTGTTTTGATGTACCTGGCCCGATGAGTGTCCTGTTAAAGCAACTGTGGTCCTGTCACATACAGCCTATGGAAACAGGCAGGCTGCACTTTGGAAGCCACCTCATAAAGCTTATTTCTTTAATAGAGATTTTTAACCTTTGTGTGCTCACTAAAGGGAAACAGTATTTACACTACGTAGAAGTCTGCTATCAGTACACTTGCTTTTCTGAATTATCTTCTGTGGAGATTAAACACACAGACTCCCACAGAGTTCCATGCCAAAAACTCCTTTACTGTCGGAGACCTCTTTTCTATCCACCCCCTTCCAGTTGGTTCCACGGTTTATATCCATGACATCTTTTGTTCTCGTGCTACTAAGAGGATTGGCTGGATTTGAACATTGCCACCCTCCGATTGGCCGTTATGTGTTACCCTCTGGACGGCCACTCCCCTCTATGTTCGGGCCTGGCCCAGGATGCTCTGGCTGATTCCAGGATGCTTGAGCCCAGAATGTTCTGGCCGATCCCAGGATGTTGGCCTAGCCCAAAACCCTTTACACCAACAATCTTTCTTGGATACTTGGAAATAGTCCGCAGGCTGAAACAACTAGAATATGGTAATAGAGAGCAATAGTTTCTGCATTTGCAGCCTCCTCCTTTCCATACCCTGCCTACACCTCTCTGGGGATGGCACATGGCTCCTAATGGGAACTTTCTGGACAGAAAGGGTATTTGATGGTACCTGCTCACGTCTGAAGTACACTTTGTAGCAATAATACTTGGAATGGGTTTTGGCCATAGCTCTCAGAGCTGTCCGAGGCTTCACCACCATAAGTGCAGCAAGCTGGGTGGGAGCACGTTCCTCCTTTCATTTGGTCCTGGAGTTGCTCTTTGTGAAGGCAGAAAGGTGATGAAAAGCTTCACCTTGCACTCTGTCTGCTTGCACTCTGTCTGCCTGCAAGTGTTTCAGTCTCTCAAAGCCTTAATTTAAAGTTTTGTCCCCTCTTTTTGGAGGAGACAAGACTGACTTCACGGCTAAATTTTGCTCTGTGAAGCTCCTTTCTGTACATTTTTTCCTCCCTTTCTCTTTCCCTTTCCATGATTCCTGTGTTTGAAAAGGAAGTACAGATTCCCCTGGTGTATTTTTTTCAACATTACTGTAATAATTGCCCACACTGCTAACTATACCAAAAGCAATATTATGGAGGTCATTTATTAATTTTTTACGCATGTTAAATGTATAAATAATGATTTGTAAAATTAGGCAGAAGTTATATTAAATTGAGCAGTGGTTAAATCTTGACATTGTTTATGTTTCTCTTCTAAAATAATTAAAACCTCTTTTCATTTAGAAGGCCATGCCCTGACAGTTTTAATATGTTTAATATTTTAATAGCAAGTCATTTAACTCAGAATTTCACTAAATTGGCTACAAAATGCAAACTTTATTTAAGATTCTCCAAGTGAACATACAGTTATGTGGTAGTAAAGAATTAATACTGTATATCTTTGGAAAAACATTACCTTGAAATTGTCAGCCAATTTCTCATAATACTCAACGACAAATCATTATTTAAATGTTAGGTCATACTCCAACACACCTGTCCACATGCCACAAGATGAGAGACTGTGAATCACCTTCATTTCAAATAATCTGTGGTGGATGGCTATCTTTGGCTTCCAGAGTCAGCAAGCTCAGGGATGAGAATGAAAGAGACAAAAGGAATGAGATTAAGTATGAAAGCAAGTATTAGAAAGAGTTATTTCCAGGCACGTATAAAACTGGCCCTGAAATCCATTCTGAAGCATGAT
This sequence comes from Psittacus erithacus, assembly GCA_009867235.2. NCBI lineage: Eukaryota > Metazoa > Chordata > Aves > Psittaciformes > Psittacidae > Psittacus > Psittacus erithacus. The sequence goes on along the minus strand of WYDI02007661.1, from coordinate 105,026 downwards.
ATAGTACAAAAAAGATGCTGATGTGTTTCTAGTGAGATATCAAAGATGTCTATTTTCACATATTGAAAATACATATTGAATGTGAAAATTCATATTGAATCTAAAGGAGCCATTGGAGGATTCAGAGCTTCGATTGGTAGAGTTTGGTTTCCTAACTGGCGCATCAAAAAAGACAACCATGGTCTCTAACTTGAGGTGAGCCAGCTGTGAACCCCAGAAAAACCCAGGCTGGGAAGCTGTGTCTCACCAAGCTGCACTAATTCATTCGTTTCAGCCTTTGCCAATGTGGCTTCAGGAGCATAGAAAAGTACCTGTGTGGAAAAGCTGTTCCTGACTGTGAAACACACCCTCAGGTTTTCCCCAAAGTAAATCTGAGGCTCTGAAATTGAAGGGAACAGAGAAAGGGGGAGAAGGGCAGGTAACGGTCAGCATCTGGACCTCACCTCCATGACATCTCATGGGCAAGGCTGGGCTCACAGAAATTTGGCTGAGCAATGCGAGGTGCTAAGTGTGGCAGTGCTGGTGACAGCTGAGGTGACTTTCTTCTTCATGACCCACACCCTCAAGCTGGTTTTTCCTGGTTTCACACTTAAATGCCAGATCAAACACTTGTGAACAAATACATGTAGTTCAACCTAAACTCTGATAACAGCTCCAGTCTGGCATCCTGCTTTCCTAAAATGACTTAGATACAACATTTCTTCCTGATTTTCCCTCTCATGTTCTTTCACAGTGTTATTTGACTGTGATAAATATGAGACATTATTTTTGCCCAAGTGGCTCCATTAGCTGTTAGCTGTTGACTTGAAATCAGCTTCATTTGTTAGTCTCAGTGCCTAAAAATTCTCTGGGTAAAGAACTGCTCTCTGAAAGCAGTTGTTATTCAGCAGGAGACCTTTGTCCCTTTTGAGTTTCCTTTTCACCCTTGTATTTCCTCAGCATCTCACATACAGCTGAGAGGCTCTGCTGCTTTTCCATGGAAGTCTGGACATGCTCAAAACAGAGAGGGCTTTTCTGCTTATATGTCTTTAAAGGTAGAGAACCACAGACATGTTGAGTTACTGAAGAAAATCAAGTCCATTTGTCAATATATTACCTGCAGCAAAAATGTGATGACTCTGAATGACCTAGAGCTGAGCACAAGAACTCCATGCACAGAGGTGTATCCACTGATTAAAAGCCTATATGATAATTTAATGAGAACACATCCCAAAACTTTGACAACCAATTATGTCTATGATCTCATTTAAAATTCAAGGTGACATCAAACATTTTTTAATTTGTTAGGCACTTCCAGTCAGATCAGATGTTATCTGAAAAGCAAGTAACTACCTAGCATATGGAAGATACATTTACTCATAAGGAGACATAATTTCAACCCTAAAAATCATTTGATGACAGGGTTTATTTGTGTGGAGACATAATTTCACATTAAAATCATTTGATCTCAGGGTTCAGCTCTTTTTCCTTCACCTTCAATTTTGTAATGAAATACTTCTAGCCATGTGAAGGTATCTGTTGAATAAATTACTGCATATGTAAAATGTACTGGAATTCCCTCTTTCCAAGGATCAGCTGCTGCAATTGGTTAACAAGAAACTGCAAATGGGGAGTGAATGCGTCTCTTTCTTTACCCGTGCTCTGGCACTGCACACAAGGCTCTTTCCTTCTTTCCCTGGAGGTTAGCATGGAGGGAACAACATCATAATTCAAAACAGGTGCAAGCAGCAGTTTAGCAAGTTCCTTCCATTTTCAACTTCCAGCAATCAGCCCAGTTTCATGTATGCTTAAACTCTCAAATTGTAGGCTTATCACATACTGACACTGGTTATATTTATATACCTGAATGCGCAAGAACATCTGCTGTATTGAAATTCATCATTCAAAAGACTTAATTAAAATAATGCTGAATTGGAGACTCAGCATGCATTACCAAAGTGTGTATTTGTTTTGCTACAATCAATTAAGACTGTATTCATGAAAACAACTCCTGCAACAAAATCTGTATGTTTAATCCTTATGCTAATCTCCTCAGAATTTGTTGTACTGTTTCAGAGGCAGTCAATTGAAGACTTTATTTTCTTTAATAAAACTGCATAACATGTTTTCATTAACTCAACAAGATGTAAATCGGGATTGATGTCTAGTATAAACACTGAGAGAGAAATCTAGATTAAGGCATCTTGGTAATAAATAGTAACATATACTTCAATCTGCCTGAATGTCTTTCCAGTTAAGATATTGCTAAGTATTAAAAAATGCTCATTAAAACCCCAAGTATTAAAAGATGCTTTGCCCTCCAAGCACACATTGTCTATTATCTACTATTCTTTCACTGATTTAAGAGATTAAGAAATCTAAGCACAATCAATAACCTACTCACACGTAATCTTATTTATCTCCATCACCAATGGGGTGTCATTTATAATGCTACAGCCTACCACAGCTGCTTGTATTACATGCTGTGTTTGAATTAGGATAGCAACTGTGTGTGGCATTTAGGAGCCGATCATTACCTTTTTCTTTCTCTGATGTGAAAATGTGTATGCATATTTGCTTTCTTGAAATAATCAGCATTTGAAGCTACCATTTGGAAATGAAAATGTTCTGCTTTCTTGCAAAAGAAATGAGAAATAGGTTTTGATTCAACTGTGAGGTTTAGGGGAAGGTGGGAAAGATCAGCTGGGTGGGAAGAGATGGGAATTTGAAAGCAATTAGGATTTGTTATAGGGAAGGTGTTAAATAAAGGAGAGGGGCTTCTCACTTATTCTGCTTGGACACAGGACCCTTATCACATCGCACCCATCCTACCTTAAATGTATAACCACCCTCATTCCTTGTTTCCAAAGTGCTGCTGCGAAAACTGCTGACCTACATACAGCCATTCCTCTGGGACCAACAGTTATAGCAAAAAACTGCAGCAGACAGCAAGATTTCTTGTTTTGGGTAGTTTGGGTCACTCTCTGAAACTCTGGCAAAGCCTGTTGCTCAGGGTCTTTGCTTCCTTGGCTGTTCTGCAAGTGTTTTTCTGCTGGGTTGTATTGTTACAGAATAAAACCTTGCGCAGGACAGACAGCAAACGTATGTCTAATAATGATCAGTGATACAGACAGCTCCTTCTTGCCTATAAGACATCACTGAATAAGAATCAAAAGGAAGAAGACCTCTAGAATCAAGCCTCAAACAAGGTAAAACTACCTTCCCTTTGTATGATCTCTATGGATTTGGGTTTTGGCAGGGCCTTTTCTGCTGGGAAAGTGTCCAGCAGCGTATGCTAAAGCTGAGTTTATTGAAACTCAGCTTTCAGGGAAGGCACCTGGGACCATTTGTGCACACCATCCAGATGTGAGGAAAAGCAAGAGGAAGAGGTGGAAGAGCTTTGGCAGAACTGAGAAATACAAAGGACAACCCCAGGGAGCAAGAAGGAGCAGCAGGGGGAAGTACAGCTAGTCAGTACAGAAAGCATCTCTCATTTTAACAGCTGTTTTTCCCGGATCTGCCTGGGATGGGGGTCATGTCTGAGGTTTGTATTCACAGCAGCAGAGCTCTGCTTCACAGGCCAGAGAGAACAACTGCCTTTTGTGGGAAGTGGCTGAGAACCACTGAGAAGGTGGAAACAGGAATGACAAAGTTCAATTGCTAACATTGCAGGAATAAAGTAATGGGTGTCTCTCATTTGTGGAAATGAATTTAATGAATAACTCTTAAAAGACTGCTCTTGCCAGTAGTTGTCCAGGGAATCATTGGCTTTCGTGAGATGCTTATGCCTGTCAGCAAAGTCATCAATGAGGAACTTACTTAAAAGAGGGCCATTTGCTGGAATTCACCTTTGAGATTCTTGGGGCTAACAGGATTTGTTTCAAGGACTGTATCACTTTGTGCCTTCCCTCCATAAATCATCAGGGTCAGTGACTTACAGGGAAAATTTTGCCTTTTGGCAAATAAATTTGGTTTATTTTCATTCCTTTCCACAACTTTGCACCTAAACTGAAGAACCCTTTCCCTGCTGGGACCATTGGAAGACTGATATATCGCAGGCTGCCTTCTAAGGATTTACTACATACAGGAAGGTGAGTAGTGGCATCCCTGTGCACAGAGGATAGCAGTCTCCCAACAAGGAGAGGAGGAAAGAGCATGAGTGGTCAGATCAAGGGAGATGAGAGCACTAAATGAAAAGAGGTCTCAGCTGTGAGTTTCTGGCTTTAGCTCTCATTTTGGAGAACGTCAGGAGCCTAATCAGCAATCACAAATTGCTTTTTTTTTTTATTTAAATTGACATGAACCTGTCCAATTCTGAGTACATCATAAAATCAAAATGCTTTATTTTCTAAGCAGAGAGTCTAAAAGGCAGTATCTAATTCTGGGAAAAACAGTACTGCCCTGAATGGTACAGAACAGACCGGTTAATCACCCTACAGGCAGGAAAAGTCTCCTAGCGCATCTGAGCTCGTGATTCCCACACAGAAAAAGCCAGCAGAGCCACCTTTAAGAAGGCTTTTCCTGGACAATTCTGTCCAGACAAAGTGTATTGAAGAATATTCAGGCTTTCCCAGGAGCTCTGCGCTAGTGTGTGAAAATGTTCCTGTTTGCAGTAAAACCACTCTTGACTGTCCTCATGTGATTAAAAAGCTGACAGACAAGGTCGAGTGCTAGGTCCTGGGGTCAGTCTAAACAGCAGGGAAGAAACACCCTTCAGGATACAAGAAAATTTGTTGTGTTAAATAAAGAATTCTAAATGGGAAAAGCTTTCTTAGTTGCTTTGAACAATGCTTGCAGACTCCACTCTAATACATGGGAAAACAGTAGGCACTAAAAAATACAAGAACAATTTCTTTTTTTCACCTTTGACAATGATAGAAAAAAAGCTTCTCTATAACTTCTCAGTCGCTATGGTTGTACCTTGATATTTCCTGTAGTCTTAACAACACATGATTTATGTCACTTCTAACAAATAAAGTATTTTCTTTGTGTTAACTCAGATTCCTTTTGTGAGAGAAAATCAATTCATGTTTCTAAATACTATATCCCTGTAATTCAGGTTAATGAATATACATAGAGAGTATTTCCCATTCTACATCACACTGGGAATTCATTAACTGCTTCCAGAAACTACCAATGGCCATGAAGAGAGGAAAACTGAAAACAGGAGAACAAGACAATTATTGCTTCATCTGCATCACAGGCACCAGTCCTATTCTGAAGCAACACATCCACTTACTGCTATTATTACATGCATGTTAGTAGTTAGTTACAGCAGAGTTACTCACTATTTCACCTGAAGCTCCTGCACATCAAATCCTGCAGGCAGAACTGTCCGCATGAAATGCTATTTGTATGTGCTGCAGATTTATGTACCTTTCACTTCCTTGCTATTAAGCAGAAAGGTACAGGCTTTGAAAAAAAAAAAAAGATATTGAGAATAAAATCAATGGAAACAGATCTCATTTCAAACTGGCCATTTTATAATTGCTCTGGCAAGAAAATGGCTAGATAAATGAAAACATGTTCCAAGCTGCTAAAGTGACAAGATATATTACTGCTGGAGACAAGTGTTTATTCTAGTTGATCCGTTCCTTTCAACTTCAGCTCTTGATTGGAGTCCCTGATAACTCATGTTCCACAAAATAAGTAGCCTGAAGTTAGTAATTTTTCTTCCTGCTAATCTTTCTATTTAAAAGAATATCAAACACTTGGCATTTTCCATCACAATTTGCAATATCAGATTGGAAAAGGATTAAGTCTGTACAGTGATACTATGAAAACACAGTAAAGACAACCTGGAGTAGAAATTAAATAAAATGTCTTGGGAAATATAAAAATAGATTTCAGCAAGATAAACAATAATAGTATTTTGGAGGATGAGTGGTTTCCTGAGTAAAGCATTAACCTTTAACCTTCAGGATATCAATAAACAGTGGGATCCTATGACAAGGATTGATTTAAACAAATTTGCTCCCTCCTCTTCTAGTCCAAATGGTTGCTACACTGCAGATCCCTGAAACAAGAGAGTTCCTCAAATGTAGTGCTCCGGAGATACATCTCCTGGCAAAAAAAACTACCGGGCATTTCAGAGAAGGGTTGAAGGTGAATCATATTATTATTTGCTTTAATTAGCACTTCCACAAGATGCAGAGTTCTTTACGTGCAGCTGGATTGCACTTGGAAGGGTGTGAAAGCCCTATTGCCTTTGTAAACATCAAAGAGATTAATTTCTAATTTGATCTTTTTAACTAAGCCCTCCTGCTGATCAGAAAAAGTGAGGGCAAACACCTCTGAAGGAAAAGAATGAAGCAATTCAGCCTGAATGAGATTTATTATTTATTATTCTAGAATGATATGTATTTATTATTTAGTTTGTTAGTTCTCTAGGACTTATGCCTATCTTCTTGGACCTAGCTCACAGTCAGTGATATATAAATAAGTAATTATTGTTAATATTTGATAAGGCTAGCTGAAAGATCACTGTGAGCAATGATCAATGAGACCTCTTGGTTCCTGATTCTGCTTTTGCTTCCACCACCGTTCCACCACTGGAATTTCTCCTGCTTCTTTGGGATTGCTCCTGCTTCACAGCAGATAAGCAAGGTAAAGATGAAGACATTTCTTTCTAAATGGTCTGGGGAGTGATTAATAAACACAGGCTTTTTAAACTCCTATACATGTGGTATGATACGAAAATATAACTGAATAAGGGTTTGGATCCACAGAAAGTTAAAATGGAAGTAATTACTTTGGTGTTAGCAGGGCAAATGCTGGTTTACACCAACTTAAGATCTTTTTAGAGGTTGTTGATACATTCAGCTCTATAAAAATTGCCTCCTGAGACACTCCTTTGTGAAGTCTATTCTGCCACCAGAACAGGTTGGCTGGCCAGTGTAATGAGCACCGGAAGTCTTTACTGTCCAAGATCTGTGTCAGATGAACAGTTTTAAGGCCTGAGCCAGCTAGGAGCTCCTCTGGTGCTTGCAGAACCCTAGAGGACAGGAGCCTGACTGAGGTCTGTCTGGCAGGAAGCCACGCAGTCGCTCCTGCTGACTGACACACACAGGTTTGGGAAACCAAGGGGGAATTTTAAAAGGGGTTCTTAGCTCACACAAGTATCTGTGGCTTACAGTGGCATGCTAGAGCCACTCACAGATAAAACTTGGCCAGATTCAGCGCCGTACTGCCAGTTCTACCTGCTACATCCTCCTGTCTACCCTTAACCCTCCATAATCCTGGCAGATCCTTTGCCTAGGTAGAATATGCACATGGCCAAATTTGTCCTTCTTTTCTTTCAGCCAGCCTGTAAAAAGGGATTAATTGTCTGGGACAGAAAGCCATGTGTCTTGTGACTCTGTCAACATCCTGTTACATATGAATTGGAGGGAGTATCTGGGATTTCCTTTAAGACAAATGTAAGAGGCAGCTAAGGTGTTGTTTGGACTCAAGCTGATCAGCCCATGAGCAATGAAAGGCTGTACTGTGTCCTAATCCTTTTGTGCCTCAATGTCTTTGAGCCTCATCTGCTTTTTATTTTGAACAAAGTCATATTTCTCATTTGTCTCCTCTATTTCAGAAGACATGCTCAGCTCCTGTCTGATTCTTGTAGCATGGCCAGAGAGACTGGAGTTTCCCCTGAAGACAAGATCCCCTCTGCTTTCTTTCACTGCCCTTGGTATGGTGTATATTTAATTAGACATGGAGCAGTTGTAAAAGCATCTAACACAATATGGGCAAAGGCCAAAAACACAGCTAGCATTAGAAGCTTTTCTGAATTGTTCCTTTCAAGGTATGTGCTGAAAAGCAAATATTCCTGGCCTTTGAGGTCCAGCAATGGAGCAATATTTGGAGGCTTTTCACCAAGATTGTTTTGAACACTGAACAGAAGTAAAGAGAAGGAAAGAAACTCTGGTTCCTGGTAGGTCAGCTCCCTCTGGCAGAACACATTTTGATCTTGGCTTGGATAGGTGTATTCTACATGGGTTGGAAGCTGGCTGGATGGCAGAGCCCAAAGAGTGGTGGTAAATAATATCCCATATAGTTGGTGACTGGTCATTAGTGGTGTCCTTCAGGGCTTGGTGCTTGGGCCAGTGTTGGTTAACATCTTCATTAATGATCTGGATGAGGAGATTGAGTGCACCCTCTAAATTTGCGGATGACACCAAGTTGGCTGGGAGTGTTGATCTGCTAGAGGATAGGAAGGTTCTGCAGAGGAATCTGGACAGGCTGGTCAATGGGCTGCGGCCAGCGGTATGAGGTTCAACAAGGCAAAAAGCCAGGTTCTGTATTTGGTCCCCACAACAGTCCCATGCAATGTTACAGGCTTGGGGAAAAATGGCTGGAAAGCTTCTCAGCAGAAAAGGACCTGGGGGTGCTGCCTGCCTTCTGGCTGAACATGAGCCAGCTTGTGCCCAACAAGAACAACAGCATCCTGGCCTGTATCAGCAATAGTGTAGCCAGCAGGGCCAGAGCAGCGATCATCCCCTGGTATGCAGCACAGATGAGGCTGCACTTTGAGTACTGTGTTCAGTTCTGGGCCCCTCACTACAAGAAAGACATTGAGGAGCCGGAGAGAGTCCAGACAAGGGCAACAAAGTTGGTGAAAGGTCTGGAGCACAAGTCTGATGAACAGCTGAGGAAACTGGGGTTGTTTAGTCTGGAGAAGAGAAAGCTCAGGGGGGACCTTATCGCTCTCTACAACTACCTGAAAGGAGGTTGTAGTGAGGTGGGGGTCGGTCTTTTCTTCCAAGTTACAAGTGATAGGACAAGAGGTAACAGCCTGAAGCTATGCCAGGGGAGATTTAGATTGGATATTAGGAAAAATTTCTTCACTGAAAGGGTTGCCAGGCTTTGGAACAGGCTTCCCAGGAAAGTGGTGGAATCATTGTTCCTGGAAGTGCTCAAAAACCATATAGAAGCGGCCTTCAGTGACATGGTTTAGTAGCGGTCTTGGCACTCCTGAGGTAATGGTTGGAACTGATGATTTTAAAGGTCTTTTCCAACCTAGCTGATTCTATGATGCTTTCATTTTGAGGAGTATTAGATTTGCCATCAAATAAAGAAACCTGAAAATGCAGAGGTCGTGCCTACCTGATGCACCCCAGAACTGCACAGCATAGAAAGAAAACTAGTCCCCACTTCAGTAGAGTTACTCAGGCTCCCTGTCATGTCAACTCCACCTTGTAATCTACTTTCACTGTCTCATTTAGGAAGTTGCAGTTGTCTATGTACCACTGACCCATATTGCTTACATCACCATGACTCTTCTGGGCTGCTGTGAGCACTGTAAAGACAAGGCAAAGATAGAGTAGTCAGTTGTTTGGTAAAGTTCTTTGGGCTCACAGGAGAAAACATTTTTCTCAGAGCTTAATTCTTTGAGCTGTTCACCTGGTTTTCCTGAAGCAATTCACCAGAGCTAGAAAAAATGATTTTCCTTTTCCTACCCTACTTTATCCCTTTTGTGGATACATTGAGCCCGGGAAAATCCTATGCGGTTTGCTCTCCCATGCACACACAAAATGCACCACTCACCAAATATCACTCTTTACTAAGCTAACAAGGATTTAAAATGGGAAAAGTCTTTACATCTATAGAAAATATATTTTTAGGGTTTTTTTTAATTATTTTTCTTTTCTCTTTTATCTTTCATATTCTTTCTTTTATTTTTTTCCATTTTATCTTCTTCTCCCTCACCCTACCTCAGTTTCCAATGATTCTTGCACTTGATTGAATTCCCAGGACTGAAACCCTGACCTTAATGAATCCACCAGGAGGAATTTCTACCTTCGTCTTTGACATAAAAGATTTCATACATACTACTAATTAGTCAAAGAAAGAATGCAGCATATATATTTTAGTGTATGGCTCTGCTCAGGACATACTTTATTATTTCCTTGAATGCAATTTCACTAAAGGCAATAGAAGTTTTGCATGGATACAAGCCCCTGTTAAATGGATAAATACCAGGTATTTGTTCATAAGCTATTGGATGCGCAACAGAAAAGGATCATAGGGGAAAACAATGACATGATATATCCTGATGTTGCTAACCAGGCCACCATAAGCATTTTACATGATAAGGAGAAACCCTTGTAAACTAGCAGGTTGAGGAAATATGCTCTCTGTTTCCTCAATATATAATAACACCATTTGAAGTGAAAGATCAGTGATGGGTGGTTTTGCATTTAAAGCTCACTTTCAGTGAGATCCATTATGCTGTATAAACCACATTACATTAAACAGCTCATGCAAGCATTAAGCAGGTGTTTGCAGAATGCCGCAGCAAGTAATGCGCACCATGAGTCTTCATCTCCTTTGTCGAAGCTGACAGTTATGGCTAGAGGAGTGGTGCATATCTGGTGCATATCATGCTGCCCATAGCTGTGCTCCTTTGAGTTACAGAATCAGCTAGCATTAGAATGTGAACTCAAATTGCAGAAGCAGTAGGATGCGGTGACTGATAACTCCAAAGAGTGTCCATATGGCAGGATGGCTCTACTTATAAATATTTCAAAAGTCAATTCACAAGGCTACAATCATCCCAAGCTGTTTGTGCTATTCTGAATAATTGCTAGCAAACTATAACAAAATATTTGTCATACTAAAATAACACATATAAATTTAACTGCTATATGCACCAAACTTTTCTCCAGATAATATAGTTTATTAGGTTAATAAAAACAACAGAGGCAGCATGGTTCTTTAGAATTTGTAAATAATTACAGATGAAAACCCCTTCACGCATACCTTTCCTGCTGAAGAGATTGTAGAACTTCATGTCTTTTCCCCAGTGAGGACAGGCTAGTGTAACAGCAAGCCAAGATCAAGGTAGTCAGGGCCTGCTACAGCATTATTTAGTTTTATTTTCCTCCATTAGCATTTGAACATGTGCGTATTTGATTTTATTGGCTGTCATCAGTAACTGCTAATGCACAGCCGTGCGGATGCAGTGACAGAATGCAGGGAATATGGTGCTTTCCACATTGATGTCTTTGAAGCATGCTGGATATTTTGTGCAGCAGTAAGCCCTGAGATGAGATGAACTGACTGAGAGGAACAGTTCACAAGCAGCAATTTCCATGGTGGCACTGGAGAGGGTAGGCAGAATCAACTGGAGCTCCCCAAAGGGGTTTTCTGTTCTGCTGCTGATAATGCGCTTATTTTGTGCTCCCCAGTTATGATGTACTCATGGAAAGATTAAGCAACCTGTGGTTGATTTACATAATTTAATAGTCCCTCCCTTCAGATTGGAAATGAAAATGAAAGAGGGTTTTTGGAGTTATATGGCATCCATGGCATTTTGAAACAGACTTTAATGAATTCTTACTTTTCAGTTGTTTATTATGACCTCTAAACTGCTGACATGTCTGTAAAAACTTCAGTACTATTCCAGCAAGATAAGTGACAGAATTGCTCATGCAGCAAGCAAAATTAAGACCCATTCATGTGATGATCCCTGTTGCATGACCCTGCCCTAGCAATTTTGGACAAAGAGGAAGATATTAATATCTTGTCAAACTTCCAAGACCATTTTCCTGTCTTCTGACAACTAGAAAGTCAAACAGTCATTGCCTTACAAATGTGGACAATGTCTTATGGCAAGAAGAACTGATATTTTTCATGGTGCTGAGGATAAAAAGGCCAGCTAAAGGCTAAACTGTCCACAATTCTGAATACTGTTTTGTATTTGTACACGGCTTGCAAATTTTTACATACTGAGCATAGGACCTGCTCTTATCATCCCATACTGTCAGTACCCTAAAGTTCCTTCATGTTTCCCAACATGGCTTAGCCCCAGATTTGCTAGTGGCTATGAACCCTAGCTCAAGGAGGAAATACAGTCACCATACAGCACTATAGACAATAGCCTTTCTCTATAGAAAACCTTAAAACACAGTCAGCAGACTTCTGTCACATAGCCTAGTGCCTCACATGTGAGAACTGCAGGAACATGTGAGGTCAAAGATATACTCTTGACAGGAAAGGTTTGTGCAGAGCAAGAAGCAAAGCTGCCATTCTAATCAGAAAGGATCTGGTGCCAGACACAGGAGAGAGCAGAAGAACTTGGAGTGGTGTCCTGGGCTCAGCAGTAGCAGTCATTTTTCTTCTTCTTAGTAGTTGGTGCAGTGCTGTGCTTTTGACTTTTGGCCTGGGAACAGTGCTGATAACACCGATGTTTTTAGCTGCTCCTCAGTTATGTTTACTCTGACCAAGCACTTTCTGAGTCTCATGCTCTGCCAGGGAGAACGGGAAGCTGGGAGGAAGCAGAGACAGGACACCTGACCCAACCTGACCAAAGAGATATTCCCTACCACAGCACGTCATGCCCAGGATGTAAACTGGGAGTTACCCAGAAGGGCTAGATCACTGCTCAGTTGGGCTGGATATCGGTCAGCGGGTGGTGAGCAGCTGTATTCTGTTCCCTTGTTATTTCCCTTATCATTATTATTATTGGTGGTAGCAGCAGTGGTTTGTGTTATACCTTAGTTACTGGACTGTTCTTATCTCAGCCCGTGGGAGTTACATTCTTTCGATTCTCCTCCCCATCCCTCCAGGAGCGAGGGGAGGAAGGCAGCAGGGGAGTGAGCCAATGAGACTGCGTGGCTGATTTGCCAACTGGGCTTAAACCACTGCACGTGACATGCTTAGCAAAGGGTAGTGCGGAAGTTAACCCAGCCTGCTAGTTTTTCTTGTTATTCAAGGCTCCTTTGTGCATTATTTGGAAGGCACCAGAGGCTCTTCTAACAGTGTGTTGTTACTCCTCCTGTGATGTGTATGAGAGTTCACAGAATGAACAGCATATGCTCAACTTCACCAAGGTACATCAGAACAGCATTCAGAGCACCCAGAATATCTGAGAATGAATGATTTGAGTTGAACTTCTTAACCCTGGCTAACATAATAAATGAAAGATAAAGACTGGAATAAACTGTCCCGTGTAAAATGCCTGGTAGATAGTATCGTGTTTTCAATGGCAAGGACAGTAAAGCACACAACAGATTGTCTGGCAAGATTGTGTAGTCTCCACCACTAAATGTCTTTAAGGACAGATGAGACAAACACCTATTAGGAATGACAGGTGCAATTCTCCCTACCTTGAGGCACAGTGATGCACTGAATGAGTTTTTCCAGCTCTATTATTCTTTGCATCTATGATAAGAATTTGCAGAACTGGGGTCCAAGCCCAGAGCTGTTATTTCCAGAGCAGATAATGGGTGCATCAGCAAGGATTTCAATGTCATACAAAATACCGCCAGACTGTTCTCATGACTCCAATACCATGGCTAGTATGCTACTGCTCATCTCATCACCACTCTCCCACACCCTACTGTGACACTGGGTCAACAGGACAGAATGTTATAGAGAAAATGTATATGGGGTATAGCCACTATGAAAATGTCACAAATACAATGAAGGGAACAATAGCATGAAAATATTACACTAATGTAGCAGCCTACAAAAGATGTCTTCACAAAACCTCATTGGCTATAGCAATAAAAGGTGAATGGTTGCTCACATAAGCACTATTAAAAGTCATGAATGTTCTCACTCTACTTCCTTTCCTTGTTACTGGGATTAGGTTTTGTATCTCTTAGATGGTTAAATTCTCACATATCCATTTGGGATGACATAAAATTTAATCACTTAAAATTGTGATGGTGAACCTTTTCTTTCTGAGTGTGAGAAGACCTTTCAGACATATTGAGCAAACTGAACCATAGCACTTATTCTTTTCCTGTCCAGAGACAGTGCAGAAAAAGAATCATTGTGTTGAACAGATCACTTCAAAGCAAATATCACTTCTTCCTTAAGGATCTTTTCTAACCAAAAGTCTTTGAAAACATTCCAAGTTGTAAGACAAATTTATTTATTGGTCTACCAGCCACTATAGATATCTATAGTCCAAGGATGGGACTGAGAAACCAGGCAAGACTCAGGCAGATTTGGAAGCACAAGGGCCAGGGAAATGCAGAGGTCCCAGGAAAGCCATAGTGGGAGGGTGTAATAGGAGTACATATGTCCTTCTTATGAGATCTGGAAATGCCTCTGTACTGTAGAAGACTTGGCCACAAGGACACAGCTGTGCTGCTTGTATCTGGAATCCCATGTTTGATGAAGCGGAGCTGAGCTTGTATTGCTCAGACAGATGCAGAGGAGAGCAAGGACTGCCCACTATCTGCTTCTTGAGGACACACCACAACATCTATTGCCATACTTGAAGGCACTGATGTTACCACCCCACCAGGCAGTCTGTTCCTCACATGAAGGTCTGTTAATGAAGGCCATCTAAGTCACTTTCTTATTGACTTCGCTGGGTTCTCTGACTGGGACACAATTTAAAATTCTGATGTGGAAACTATTATTTCTGAAGGGGTATTTACATGAGTCTGATACTGTAGGGACTGTACAATGTTTTGACTATATTAGAGGGAAAAAAATAGCTATACTAAAGCACTTCCAGAGTAGGAACAAGCTTTTCATACTGGTGGACTTTTTGATTGACACTGTGTGTACAGATGCCAGGTAATAGTAAGTCAGACATCAGTTTCTCTTTAAAAAGGTCAAGCAATTCAAAGCAGCTCCTCTAACATAAAATTTAAGAGATTAAAAGGTTCCTCCCAACAGCAGCTAACAGTGGTGTGCTTTACTGTAATAAACCTTACATTGTTTCAACTAGGAGTCAATCATTCCTATTCATAATGAGAAACTTAAAATCTGCAGCCACTTATCTACTAAAGTGCAGTAAATGTTCATTCTCAGAGGCTAATGTATTATTAATACCATGGGAAAGACATCTTAATATATTTATAGAGATATTCTGTACATTTTTGCTAGAAAATACAGGAAAGAATATAAATACTGACCAGATCTTTAATCAATACCGATGATTGTTACAGTCCTATGCAACAGACCAGACCTGACTGCAAGTGAACTCCAGCTTTTAATCTGTACTGCTGAAGTATTCATAAATCTGTTTCACCTCCTAAATGCAGTGAAAAACTGAAGTCACAACCTGCAAGACATCTATGATCTATTCTTTTGGTCTTCCAACAGTGAGATCAGAGTCATTACAATCTAAGGCAAGGTGAGTGACTAATAAATCTGTTACTGATTTACACATAGATCATGGTGCTGCATTGCTAATTTGCAAAGAAAACAACCTGTAGTTGTGCGCAAATGGCATGCTGTGGTTGTAGATGGAATATGACCCTTCATGGGAATTCAGTCTCGGAATACATACACTGTTAATGCTAAAAGCCTGTACCACATTGCCAGAAGCCAGCTAAAAACAGAAGAGCCAGGTAGGATGTTCAGGCTACTTGCAGGAAAGAAATATGCGAGAAGCAGTAAACAAGAGGGGGACCTGTCTATAGGACTGTAGGCCCCAGCTCATCTGGGAAAACAAAGTATACCAGTAGAAATAAGGGGGTTATCTGTGAGAAAGACAGACAGGCAGCGCCTCATTCAGAGAGAAGGTGGTGAAGAGGGAAAGAGACCCTATACTAGATAAAGAAGGAATGTGGCAGGTAACCTCATGAGGTGATAGTTATTTTAAGGAACTAAACTAAAAGGAATGTTAAGTTTTCAGGAGTGACCAACATCATTGAACCCCTGAGGAAATAAGAGGATAAGTAAAGTGCTTTCCTGCCTTTATCAGCCTCTATTTTGAGTTAACCAAGATGTCATCTTAAACCTCCTTAGGGCTGGACAAGTTGTAGATTGCTGTTCTGTGCTTGTAGTTGTAAAGTAATGCATATATCTAGCTTACCACTGAGAGCTGGTTTGTGGAATGCTCCTTGAAATGACTGTGCTTTCCTTTACAATCATCAGGCAACCTCACTCCACTTGTACCACAGTAGTGTGAATCCAGGCTGAAAGAAGACCTGGCACCAGTGTCTTTCAGTTGGTACTTCTTGGAGAGGAGCACTTATGACAGCAATAATGTAATGAAGGCATATTTCCAAGAGCTGAAAAGGCCTGAAACATGGAACTCCCCAAAGACCTCTCAGGCCCCTCAGACTCTGATCTTCAGAAAGGCACAGCAACTGAAAAAAAAAAAAAGATGTTTACTGGCATCTGTCCTGGCAAATTAATCCAAAATTATGTGGGCTCCAGACTGTCAAACTTGTCAGCAACACTGTCGTTCATGTTTGCTTGCAATGCATTGCTTCATTCACACCAGATGTGTGCCAGCAGCCTGTGTAGTAGAGAAAAGGCTTCCTACCTGTGCCAGTGTAAAGGAATATACGCAGTGTGGCATCTAGAGTCACTGGTGACCATCTTTGTGCTGTATCAGTACTTTTATTCCAAGCTGGTTATGAAATAGCCCTTTAAAAGATATACAGACACAATGGAGCTACATGTGTCAAAGACATATTTCCCCAGCTGTATGCTTTTGTGCCAGATGTTTAACCAGTTTTTAAATCAACTCTGCACCCCAGATTCCTTGAAACTGCACCTGCAGCAGTTTTAGTTGTGCATTTCAGTAGAATTACTGGTGTAAGAGGAGGCATTTATTTTCCAATAGCATAGGCTTTATTGGCCTTCAATATGCTTAACAAGAATTCTCAGGCTGACAGGTTTCTGGAGCAGTCTGCAGAACGAGAAGGAGGGTTTCAGTGCCTTCTTTTGGGGGTCTGCCACAGCCTCATGTAATGTGGTATTTTTGTTGTACTTGCCTTGAGTCACAGTAAGCACAACACTAAAGCATCACATTTGGAAGGGGTCAAAAGGTTATAGTTAAAATAAGAATAGTTGAACACAAACCTGCATCAAAACTCTCTATAAGACTGTTCAACTCAAAATTTAATCAGGACATTCAGACCTGATCCCAACTGGACAATCATCTGTATCACTAACTCCATAGGTACGGCTGGCGCTGTTTGGTAATGTCTCCCCAGGAGAGCTTCAGGACTGAAATTCAGTCAGGGTTGGAATGTGTAACATTCATAGTCTTCACAGGCACAAGCATCACAAAAGCACAAACTCTCGACCCACAATGTGCACAAACTCTCGACCCACAACGTGCAAGTCTGTTCAGCAGAACGGTCATCTGTTAACGGAGATCTCGTAGATACAGTTTCGTAGCAATGTGCATGAGCTGCTCAGGGAGGACAGGAGCTTCCTGAGGCAACTGCACTCCATACTTTTTGCACTGTGGAGTACCCTCTTCTCTTCAGGCAAGGTCAGGCAACCTGCAGAACTCCTGCATGCTCAGAGCTTGTGTGGCTTGCAACCTGGACATACCACTGTGGAAAAGCAATGGGGGAAGGATGTCCTTGGAATTAATTTTTAAAGCAAAAAAAAAAAGAAAAAAGAAAAAAAGAGGCTGTGTTACGAGCCTCAAGCATTTACTTGCCATTACTCATCTTCCTGCTTCCTTCAAACTGTGAAATCACCTTAAAGATGACATTGAAATATACACACTGCTGGATTTTGTTTTATTTGATAATTTCTACTTTTTATTTGGGTGGTTACTGAGCTTTTATGTTTTGTGACCTGAAGCCTTGCCTTGTCCGAATCTCCCTCACTGGCCACACACAAGTGAAACCATAGCGGCTTTGGGCTGCAACTTAAAAGGGGGGAGATTTTCCAGTACTGCTTGAGAAGCAAGGATGTGGTTTTCACTGAACTTTACCAGGTCACGTTTCTCCTCTTTCCCATCACTGCCAAATTCTCCAGCTTCTACCACTTTGCCCTGAAATGTCCTTCCTTCGACCTCCCTCTTTGCAGGAAAAGGCACTTGCATTGCAGAAACTCCTAGATATCCCTTACTAGAAACTGTAGGAACATGAGGGACGGTCAGTGGTTTATTGCCGCGCTCATCCTAGAGGTGCCAATTTTCAACAATTACAGAAGATTGCTCAAAGACATCTAAGAAATCCATGGCAGAACTGAAAAGGAAGCATAATGGCTCTCAAACCTATTTCCTACCTACCCAGTCACACTGCCATAACCTTGCACAGCCTGCAAATGCCCAGTTGCTGCAAGCGACTAAACACAAAGACTTATTTTGACTTCAGAACAGTCTGGGTAGATCTCAGTGATATGGGACTTCCTACGCTGTGCTTATTGCACTTGAATGAATCCAGCAGACATGACATCATATTTTGCCCAGTATTTAAAGTTCATGAGGCAATTTTCTTGGACTGCTCTCTGTATTACATAGTGAAGAAAAAACAGATCAGCTAAACATTCAATCAACAAGCAGTTTATAATAATCTCTTCTGGAAGATAAAACAAATGCAGGCAAATAGACAAATCCTACGTCCAGCAAACAGCCAGAATAACTGATTTATATGCAGGGACATTTCTTAGGAATATGCATATACTGAGAGATATTCTATTTCCTTTAAGGAGCAGAAGCACTAAAAAATGTACAGGCATGGAAAAAGCAAAAACATCTGAAATGTCTGAACATCTCAGCCCCACACTCTGTCCTATAATTTTTGAGACCAGGGTATACTATGCCAGGCTGTGTTGCATTTTGCAATATTCACTCCAGACCATGAGTTTAAAAAGAGTTATTCTACTGCCCTGAAATTCAGTTGCTTAGACATTGAACCCCACAGAATCATAGAATCATTGAAGTTGGAAAAGACCTTTAAGCTCATTAAGTCCAACCATTAACCTAGCACTGCCAAGTACACACTGAATCATGTCCATAAGCACCACATCTACACATCTTTTAAATACCTCCAGGGATGGTGACTTCATCACTTCCGTGGGCAGCCTATTCCAACGCTTGACAGCAGCTCTTGAGAAACACTAATGCTGTGCATTGGTTTTCTCCTCTCAAAATCATATTAATGAGTTGCATGGAGGGTGTCCACCCATGGTGTAAAACCCAGCCAAAATATCAGGGGCGTTTCAAGAGCATTCAAAAAATTTTAATCTTAAAAGCAAATGAAGAGCAAGGTTATATCATGGCAGTGTCTTTACTGATGATTTAAAAACAAAATAAAATAACAAAACCTCAAAACCAAACAAAAGAAAGCAAAACAAATAAAAAAAAAACGGCAAAAAACCCCCCAGAAATCACAACTGAAAGCACTTATGCAAATAGCTGTAAAGATTAAGGGCAGCCCTTGGGCTATAGGCAAATTGCCAAAGCAGCCCTCTGCTGCCTGAAGTTTGGGTCTGCCAGCTCAAAAGTGATGCAAAACGCAGGTTCCTCCCCTCAGGCAGCCCTTTTGGGGAGCAGGGGCTTTCCCCCAGCCGTGACTCTCATCCCAGCATAGCAGTTCAGAGAGTCTCCTGCCTATTTTCTGTGCCAAGCCCAGCTGGAGCTACTGTCCCCAAACCAATAAATGAATACCCAAACTTTTTACAATACTTCTGTATTTTTCACCGCAGCTTTTCTTTTTCGAGACATTTATTTCCCCGTGCTTTGGGCTGCAAGGGCTGACAAGGGCGGAAAGGGCAACCTTGTGAAGAAGGGTATGGCTTGAGATGCAGCCCTGGACCCAGTTCCTAGCTGCCCTGATGGTTTTTAGTCTTCTCCTACCTTGCATCGGGTCCTTTCTAATGATCCTTGGCTCCAAGTCAGCAATGCACTTAAGGATAGGCTTAGCGTATACGATCATCTGCTTGATGATAAATGTCTTATATTGCCTGCCTAGGTTTCACCCTCTGTAGGACCTACATACCCATCTGTCTGTCCATGACGTAGCAGAAAGCCTTCTCAAGCAGTAAACATCAGATTTATAGGAAGTACATACTTTGATCTTGCCTGCAGCATTGATATAAAAAAGTGCACATAATTAGAGCTTGATCATATGTCATTTAACAGCTACATGTTGTTACCCTCAAAATAGAGGGGTTTTCTATCACTTCCTTTTATTTTTCTCTGCAGTAAATGCAACTATAAACAATTAATAATTCCAATTAGGTTTGGGGGGTTTTTTTGGTAACTCCAGCAGCTGTCTTGTCACAGGGTTTCTTAGGCTGCTGCAGGGGCCAATCAGATCATATAAATGTGCATATTAACAAAGGTTCATTAAGCAACTCTGTGTTTCTGAGCCTCTGGAAAAGAAACAAAACAGAGATGAGCCTTAGAATTAAGTGCTCTATGTTCTTTGCTAAATATCCCATCATACTGAAATCAGCAGCTTTTTAATAATCTACATTTAAGATGCAAATGTATCTATTTGATAAGAAAGTCTAACGTAAGAGTAAGGATTCCAAATTGGTTTATTACTTCATGATAGCTGCTGGCAAGGGGGGAATTATCATGCTAAACAGCCTTGTAGAGGAAAAGCCATATGCCTGAAATGGAGACAATGATGAAGTTACAAAGTTTAGTGAGATTAAGTTACATGGAGAAAGCTTCATTTAAAGTAGGAACTAATTAATGACTTCAGAGGAAACCCTACCAGCAACTATACTTGGTTAGAGAGGTGAAGCCTATTAACAACTTCCTAAGTGCAGTTTCCAATTACTAATCATTTCAGCAGCTTTACAGTGTAAGAGAAATTACTTCAGGCCTGTGTTCCCATCACAGGGTCATCTAGTTTCAGTTTCAGTCTGTGCTGCAAAATCGTAGTCCTATGGGCAGCCTCTGACAGCCAAAAGGCGATTTTATTATTGCCAGAACTCAGCAAGACAATTACATTCGAAATGCAACAAATATACTGTGGCAGTTCAGCTCTCTTGCTCCTGCCACAGTGGTTGCTAAAATAGTAGAATAATTGCTCTTACCCCATGTATTTAGCAGAGAGAACGGCCTCGGACTGTCCTGGCTCTGATGTAAAGGAGTAAAGGTTGTGGGAAGAGACTGAATTTTTTACTAAAGTAACAGACATAGCTGGGAGAAGGGACAATATGTTAGGCATGCAAGCCTTTGGGAAAGATTAAAGAACCTGCAGGTTTGCTCAGTTTTTACAGCTATATAAAAACATAGTAAGATAGTACTTTTCTCTACAAAATTTGCCTCTTCAGACCACCATGGCAGCTGTTGCACTATTATGTGGCTCTGCTACAATGGAGTGAAGCTGCAAGAGGGCAGATAGGCATAGAGAAATGGTCTATGGACATGTGGCCACTTGGTTGCTTAGTAATCTGAGATTGTGCTTTGTCTCACTAATTAATGCGTAATAGCTGTGTATGCTGGCTCACTTTGGGAAGCCTTATCAAAGGGGGAGAAAGAACTGGGTTTAATTTAGCTATACAGAGGGACTGCATCTGTTTTCTCAGCCACTGAAGTATTATAATTGTTTCTAGATGACAGCAGGTCACATGCGTGGAGGCTTTTTAATTATAACTCAAATTTCTTTTCAACCTAGGGAAATAATTTAATTTCAACATTACTATTATTAATTTTTGGCTTCTATCTCCACCAACTCTTTTTGCTTTCTTACTTGCAACATAATTCTTTCCTCTTTCCACATGACTGACAGATTTTCTTTGTTCATACCTGTTACTGTTTTTTCTTTTGATTCATGTTACAACTACACAGTTCAGGTTTAAAGGTTATGAAAACTGTGCTTTGGCATTCAACCAGTCTCATCTCTTGAAACATTAGTCAAATACTCTTGTTTAAAATTTTCTGCATTGAAGGAAACTTTGCCCATACATATCTGTCCGTATTTCCTTCTTTCTGTCTCAGTGCATATCTGACCAGGTCTTGCTTTGTGCAATTCAAAATGCTCAAATTTCATGGTATAGTGGGGCTTACAGGTTATTCCATGACTTAAGATGTTCTGCTGTCTTCTGGTTGGCATTCATAACTCATCTGCTCAGTATAAACTTGTTTGCATGTCTTTGCACAGGAGAAGATGACAAAATAAAAGTGACACATTAGGAAAAGGGTGACATTAAGGGCTACAAGAGAGAAAGCCAGGAGAATCCAGGGAGAAGAATCAAGAATATCAATGTTCTCTATGCCAAGGCACCACAAGAGACAGGCATAAGGCTGGTGGTTGCCCGTACCACTTTTGACATCTTCTCAAGCATCCTATGGAAATCCTTCACTACCAGCAAGAATAAGGAGTGGGCCAGATAGCACTAAGTGAAATCTGGACTGTCCAGGGCGAAGAAATGGGCGGTGAGGAAATTATTCCTATGAATCCGAACACATTTTGAAACAAAGAGGTGAAAGCCAATAGTCCTGGAAAACACAGAAGAGATGTATATATATGCCAAATCTCACATGCCATAAAGGTCTGTAAAACCTAAAAAAGCAGTTTTTATAATTTTGCTGCCCAAGTTAGGCTTAAAAGAAAGGTTAGTGGAGATAACTGAGTTAAGACTCTATCGCTGTCCAAGGAGGTTATCAAAGATGCGCATGAGATGAAAAGGAAGGTGTCCTGGTATCTTTTTAATTGATCCCCAGTGGTGATCAAGGGCGATTATAAAAAAAAAAAAATGGTCAAAACAAGGATTCCAGAAAATACTGAGGAAAACTGTCCTGCCCTGATTCCCAGCTCACAGACCCTGAACAAATGAGAGAGAGTGGCACAGAGTCTTGTGACTGTCTGTCTTGGGTTCAGCTATAGAAGTCATTTTCCCCTTCTTAGTAGCTGGTGCAGTGTTGTGTTTTCGACTTTAGCTTGAGAACACCAATGTCTTTAGTTGCTGCTAAGTAATGCTTACTCCTGTCAAGGACTTTTTCACTCTGCCAGTGAGGAGGGACATGGGAAGCCAGGAGGAAGCAGGGACAAGACACCTAACCCAAACTAACCAAAGGGGTATTCCATACCACAGCAAGTCATGCCCAGTATATAAACTGGGGGGAGTTGCCCAGAAGGCCCAAATTGCTGCTCAGGTAGGGCTCGGTATTGGTCAGTGGGTGGTGAGCAATTGTGTTGTGCATCACTTGCGTTTATTGTTTTCTTTTCCTTTTCCCCTATAAGTTTTATATTCTCTCCCCTTGTTATTTCCCTTACCATAATTATTTAGTGTGAGGTGTCCATGCCCATGGCAGGGGGGTTGGAACTCGATGATCTTAAGGTCCTTTCCAGCCCTAACTATTCTATGATTCTATGATTATTGGTGGTAGCAGTAGTGGTTTTGTATTATGCCTTAGTTACTGAACTGTTCCTATCTCAACTCATGGGACTTACATTCTTTCAATTCTCTTCCCCATCTCTCCAGAAGCAGAGCGGGGGGGTGGAAAAAGAAGGGAAGTGCACGAGCAGCTGCGTGATTCTGTTACTGGTTGGGCTTAAACTACAGCAGTTCTTTTTGGCACCCAACATGGGGCTCTAAGGGTTGAGACAACGACAGTTCTGAACAGAGTGTGTCTGAACCACGACGCTGTCTTTACAGTAAATCACTGTCAGATGGGCTAACACTTGCTCAACATAACAGGATAAAGCTGTTGGCCAAGTGTCTCCCACTTTTACTCAGTTGGGCAGTCAATCTGCAAGCTGGGGCCTGAATGTGATAGTTCATATTGCAGAAACAAAATCACATCACTGGCATTTGAAGACTTGCTCTAATTCTGCAAAGTAACTCCTCAGTTGCAATAAGCAACAACCTTAACACAGCAGGATCTGTTGGCAGGCTGTGATCTGGTAATGCAAGCCAAGAAGTGATGTGGATTTCACATCAAGAACTTTTTAACACATTGAACAACTGTGAAAGCTGAAAACTATGCACAAAAGGCTAAACGTGCCTCAGATGAGCAAGAGAATTAGTTACGCATGTGGATGAATCAGTAGATAGGACTTTGAAACCAGACCTTACTTCTGAGCTAAGCTCTTGGTTGGAGGGGGTTGGGTGAGCACTAAAACCTGCAAATACAGAATGTGTTCCCTGTGCCAGAGGTCATATATGTACTAGACCACCCTCATCTCTTTGGATGACAGCAATTGAAAGGCAGCCAAGAAATAGAGCTATAGTCCAGTGCATGCAACAGCCTTTGTACTCAAAAGAAAGATCACAGGCCTGGGATTGATAGCATTTGGTGACTTTTTTCCCTCTCTGCAGGTGCTGCATCACAGAGGCTTTCTCACCTCAGGGACAGGATGGTCCATCAGGTTCATGGTTCTGCTTTCTAGATCAAAACATGGGAAACTGTGGCTGGAACCAGATGTAAGGAAAGGAGAGGTGCTGCCATTACTGCCAGCCCATCTTAGCTCCCACAGTGCTCCAACCACAAGGGGGAGACAAAGATACTTTCAAAAAGCAAAAACTTGTTGTCCTCAAAAGTTGATAATCTGAACAACTGGACAAAAATCAAGTTTCAGCAATGGGCAAAATCTACAGAATCAGGGATGCCAAGGAGAGCACTTCACAGACCGCTCAATCAGCAGTCGCAAGATCAAGGAACACCAAAGAATACTTGAGGTACAACTTTCCATGCTACTGAAAACATAATTAACTACATATATCCTCTCCAGTGTGTTGCTGGGTTCGAGCCAAGAGAATAAAAAGAAAAACCACAAGCATTAAACACTCAAGACTGGCTACCACAGTGCTGGGTTCCTCCCCGAATTAGTGTACATCATGAGGTAGGATAGAGGAGGGAGCAGTGGATGATGCATCATGAAATCCACATCAGAAATGAGAGCAACAAGAAGTTTTCTTAAAGATGGTTGATGTGACATTCTGTTGTAAGTGAAAATTATCTGCTCTTCTTGTAGTAACCTCAGGGAATGATAAAACCAAGACCAAACAGCACAAATCGAAGACCTAACATCCATTTAACCATCATATATATTTTCTTTTTCTGTTAAGGCAAGAGGAGAGTGTTACATGGCACACAGTTCTGCTGACAGTTGGTAGTCAGAGGATAACAGTGAGTAAACTGTCTCCAATGCCCACTGTGAACAGGCTAAGGTGGAAAGGTGACCCTCAGGACCCGGGTCTATCTTTACAGGGGAGAGAAATTACTGAGTGAAGGGACTGATCCTTTGTTGTGTCTGGTTATCATCATTACTATTTTCTGAACTTCATGTTGCATAGGAATAGGCAAAAGCATGAGAAATGATGGTACGCTCAAACTAGTTTTTCTTGAAATTAGGATGGATGAGCATAGTGTTGTCTGGAAGTAGAAAAAAGAAACAAGGAGGCTGAGGTACACATTTACAGTGAATAGCAAGGGAAGGCATTTTTAAGTGGTTGGCTACATAGGCAAGTTAAGGGAAAGCTGTATGAGGCCTTTGAAATTTAAAGCAATGCCCCTGGGATGTACATCTAGCCTGGAGCAGCTGGCCAACACACCCATGTAACCTCAGAAACTGCCTAGTTGAAGTTTGCCACATGATTTAGTGGAGATTTCAGACAGTTGTGTATATGTCTACAGTGAATGGTTAAAATGGGTGCTTAGATGTATAGACATGAATATTAAAACACTAGTAAAAGCAAAAATTAGAAAGAGAAATATTGTTATTCCACTAGATGTTGTGCTCTACGGAAAGTGCTTATGAAGCTTTTGGATATGAGGGTGCAACAAACCGGGATATGCCCTCCTAGTCAATATGCCCTCTTAGTCTCACCACTGATGATACATAGCATAAGCTGCTGTTTTAAACACATAGAAAATCACAAGAAGCAACTGAAAGCTAGTTCATAAAATGCTTCCTCTGGGGTCAGCCACATTGTTGTCGTCAGTAAAGGAAAAAAATAAGTTTTGGAAACCTAGACAGGTAGCATAGATCATGTAAAGTAAACAGCGTGTGCAAGTACACATTTCTCTGGCTAACATACCCATGTCATGTGGAGAAGTACTTGTCCAAAATAACAAAAATCTGCCAACTATTTAATCTTAGCAATTCTGTGTGGGAGGGCCTATTAATCAGATAGCAGTTAGTGTGCATTGGCTCCCATATCATACTATCTCAAAACAATAGACTTGCACTTTTTCATCATCAGCCTGCTTTACTCTCTAACATGAATGAGCTGCATCTGATCATGTAAAATCACCTTGTATGAAGTATTCTGTACTGATTTTGTAATGAAATGTTTATTTGTGAATATGGAACTGGAAGGGAAAATGTCAGCATCCATAATGAATTTTACTACACCATCTGCAGAGCGGGTCAAAGAATAGGGGGGAAAAAAGTTGTCATCCTTCTGCAAGACAAAACTGTGCATTTTCACTGAGCATTATTTTCAAGATGGATGGTATGGTGTCTTGAGCAGGAGAAAATGTAGTAGTACATTCTGTCTTTAGAAGAGTAGCAGGCTGAAAGTACTGTCTTGGATTTTAAGTAAAAGTGAAAGGGATGGAAAATGGCCAGCTTCTCAGGACATAAATATTCACCTGCACCTGTAACATACCTATTGTACAATAAAAACACCTGCTGAAGATATTCAGGCAGATCTGGATTTTTCTTTGTTGTTTATCAATCTCCAATAAATCAGAATTTGCCTTTGTATCCCGATTCTTGATGACTTGAGATCCAGGTGATCCTACGTTACTGACACTGAGATTATAAAAATTATTGTAATTTAATTAAGGCATTAAATTAAATTAACTAGTGACCATTGCGTAACTGATAACTTATTACAATGAAAATACTGAGCATCTCAGAATAGCCATCCATTCAACTCATGCAGCAAGAACAATGTGTTTGCTAAGAGGAAAGTTAAATTACTGGATTTGAAATAACATCCCAGATATTTCTGTGAATAGTTGCTCATGAGCAGATATTTATTTCTATTCAGTACTCAAAAAATAAGTTTTTCTTCGACATTGTTAGTGTATAATTTTTTGTTTGAAGATTTTTTAAAATTTATTTTTATGTTGAAGAAGGATATTGTAGACAGAGACACAGACCAGCATTCCAAGCAACCAACTGAACAAGCGTCAACATTGCAATCAAGTATTTGGATGGAACATGCCTTTGGGATCTTACTCTGTCATGTGGTGCACAATACATGAACATATGAAGAAAAGCCTTATCAGCCTCACATAGGACGGAAGTCCCATCTTAGTCACATATCAGCTTTTCCTTTCTTTGGCTTGCATCTCTCCCTCTTATTTCCCATTCAATGCCTTGACAAATATCCCTGCTTCCCCAGGTTTTCCTTCTCTTTCTATACTGCATGGGCATCACCAGTAGTAAAGAGTACAGATCTCTTTTCTCTGACTTACTAGATTTTCTCCCACAGTAGACTCCAGCTGTGAGCTGAAACAAATTGCAAAGAAATTCTGTTCAGCCATTGCAGCCATGATAACAACGCTTAGTTACTCTGTGGAGATGTCTGTGCATTTATCTAGCAGATAGATAAAGAAGCTATACTCAGGGCAGATACTTCCAAACTCTAACAAGTCTTTTATGAGCACATGCAGACTGAATTAAAAAATCAATAATCACTACCAGGTAAATAAGAGGTATGCTGTTGACAGTGGAGGACCCAACCTAATTTTCAAGTCTCTCTTCCCACCTTTAGTCATATAGCAGTTTGCCAGTGAAACAGGCAAGACCTGCAGGCAAAATTAAAATACATTTTTCTCTTTCCTTTTGTTCTCAGAGACATAAGGACTATTTTTAGCTAAAGCGTTCTCAAAAAAAAAAAAACAACCCCAAAACCCCAGCCTAAGGGCACTTCTGGCAAAAGAAATTGCAACCTGAACTCATTCACTCTAAAAGCTAAAATAAAGATCTTTTAACAGAATTTGTCAGGCATCTTTAACTGTAAGCAGTGGTAACCCAAGCACACAGCAAGTGCCTGAATAAATTTTCTTTAGTTATCATCTAATACACACTTAATATGCAGTGTTTTGGTGTTCTGTGCCTCAGCAAAGTAGCTGCTTAAACATTCAAGCATAATTGATACAGGAAATTAAGGTACAGTTAGATCTGAGTTCAATTCTACTTATAAAAGTAGCTTCCCACCCAGACTTTATTCATTTGGTAAAGTCACTTAAAACAAAGATTAGTATTTCTTTTAGGATCTTTGGAAAATCATCACTCCTTTCCTTGTTACCTGTTCAGTGTGTAGAGTCTCTGGGAAAACAAATTGTCATATGCTGTTTCCTTATAATGCATAGAATAGCGGATCCACCAGCTATGGATGAAATGTAGATAAAAAAAACCACCATAAATGGGTTCAAAAACCAAGAACTCACTAACTATATGACCAGTAACATTTATCCATGTCAGCTCCTAATTTAGAATTTTAAATAGATTTTGGATTTTGACTGTTACCTTCAAAGATCGTTACTGCCCTGTTACAACAGGCAGCATGTACTCGCAAAAACAGAACTATTCCAGGGGAATTGTGCGGTATAAACAACTAGGCAAGGTTTTAATGAGCTGCTGTTGATTGCAATGCTGTTCTCTGTTACCTGAATGAGTTGGGATGCAACAGAAAGCAATGACAATATCTTCATCACAGTTGCCAAGTCATCCCAATGAAACAGCAGGGGCAAGAGAACAGGGGGCTTTGTATGTTATCTGTTAACTATTTCCAAGGTGCCTTTCAGGCCAGAGTCAACATGTAGAAAACAGGTAATGGTTATAAGCTGATGATCACCTGGAGAGGTGGGTAGAAAAGAAAACCTGGTTGCTGTGTGATTAGAGTTCACACATCTAGAGCTAATTCTAGAGAAGGGAGAAAGTTAAAGTTGCTCTTTAAGAAAGGTGAAAACCTGAAACTCCCTGAGCAGAATTTTATTTAATATATAATCCTGACCGAGGTTTGTTTAAGTTCAATTAAAAATAACATCCTCAGAGGCAAACTTAAATGATTGAGGAATCATTACAAAAGGATAAAACCCTTCTTTCTTATGATGGCTGTTGTAAAACGAGGTTCTGCTAGCCAGGGGGAAATGCTTTCATTCCAATATTTGTTCATGCCTTAGTCAAAACAGAACCTAAACCAAAATACAAAATCTGCAAAGCTGAAATGCAGGATTCCTGCATGTACTTTCATCTATTTTATTATCTCCCTGTCTTCTCTTTTCATGATGTCATCATCTATGCTACATAGCTCAATTTGAATTGAAAAATGAACTTTGCGCTGATAAATGGAATGTTTCAGTCAATCAAAATGCCTTTACTCCTCAACAGAGAAATGTTGTTCAATTCTTCCATAGGAAACAATATTTTCAAAAACCACACATATTCTGCTGCTGAAGTAGGCCCTCAGGTAGGCTCTACTTCTGATCCAAAGATATATGGATAATTAATCTGAAGGAAAAAGACAGCTATGGCTTGTCTGGCCAATTGAAAAAAAATCTTAGTAAAACAGAATGAAACTAGTAAGGTATCTCTTGCTAGAGGATTAAATGCTGTTGATTATATCTGAATGGCTTTTGCGCATGTTTTCCCATAGTTCTTTCTTCTTTTTAGCTATTTTCTTCATGATCAAGTTTTAGCTAAAGGAGGCAGTCCTGTCTAAAAAAATCAGTGTTGATTTATTTGGAAGAGAAAGTGATATGTAACTGAATCCTGGAGGAGGAAATCTTTGTATATTAGAGGTTTGTTGTAGATGGTGTGCCAAGCTGAAACTGAAAACCACAAGTATCATTGCCAGTTAGGGCTGAACTCCTCTTTGCCTCTGTAGAGAAAGTATTGTTAAGTCCTCAGGAGAAGCCCACTCTGAGGGTTGAAGATGGCAGGTCAGAGTTCACCTCAATCTGCCACAGCCTGCATGCATGAATCAGAAAAGATTCTGCAGGGGTTTTATTTTAATTCTAAATGAGCAATAGATGATTATGTGCTGTAAAACCCCAGCTTTCCTGCCTCACTTCTATAAAATCAGGAAAACACTTCCTCACCTCCCAGTGCCTGCTTATCTCCCAGGGATCTTGTAAGGGGAGCTACACTAAAGGTTACAAGGTACCGTATGAATGGAGCTATATTAGTACAGTAAGAGATAGACAGAAGGATAAATATTATCCCCAAGGAGCAAAAACACCTGCCATTTCTGTGACAGCTACAGAAACTACTAAAACATATTTACTAGCTCACATAATAGCAGAAGAAAGTTGTTAAAGTAGGGAAAGCTGGCCAACAGATAAGCTCAAAGAATCCCTGTTCAAATGCAAGTTTTTATTTGGACTTGTTCCTAGTTTGACATCTTCGCATTATAGTTTTTTTTAACTTTATGAAACATGATCATTCTCTTTGTTGTATGAATTGCAGACTTTATGTTGCCTGGCTTTCTGTCATGGTTTAACCCCCAGCCAAAACCGGAACACTTTCAAAGGTAGCATCCATGCAGAAAAACAAGCACCTAGATCAACATGTTGCACAGCAGTAGCAGAAAGCCCACCTCAGAGCCATCAGTGGTATATTGGTCTTATGGCCACCACTTTGGTTTATACCTGTCAGATGAACTGGGTTTGGTGGTAAAGCTGCTGGGGAAGCAGGCAGGTCAGCTGCTGGGTCACCAACAGCCTCTGATTAAGTAAAGGCTGCCTCAAAACCCATGTCAGCTACCAGAGACCTTCGTAGCTAAAGCCAAGGTACTTCTATTCATTTGAAGGTAGAAAACTGATTCATGTGGATCAGATTTGCAATGGATTCAATATTCCCCATAAATTACCTAGAAGTGTCCTGGAACACAATATATGCACTGACCAGTGGTGATATTTGCCGAGGGAAAGCATTTGAAGAGTCCAAAGTACGCAAAGGCAGCATCTGCCCCATGTGCTACACAAAGCAGCTGAAACAGCCAAACACAGCAAACTCCTGACTGAATGAGGATTATTCATGAACATTATTTTGTCCCTAGTGGAATGAAAACATTTAAGTCAATTACAGACTGTTGGCGTTGAATGTATTCATCTATTTCTAGAAAGGAAATCAGAGCAATTTTTTCCATGTCTCAGTAGTTCCTTAATGATACCTGCAGTTTCCTGACATCCATTCTCACCATTTTGCTTCCCATCCCTGAGAAGAACAAAGCTGATGCAGGAGTTATTTACAAGTGTATAGAGGTGTATCTTAGCATCTAGGAGAGACTGGAAGTGCAGAGCTCAGTGATTCACTGATCCTGTCTCTAAAGTCTATCACATCTATTCTGAACAGACATTCTATATAACATGTAGTATATCTGATCATAAAAAGTATGTCCTTTATACCACAGCTGTGATGCAAGTCTTTATATTTTTATTACAGTATTTCACGCAGAGGAAACTGGAGTGTTATTCAATGAATTCCAACAACAGGAGTACAATTCAAGCTCCTAGCAATATTTATAAATCATTTTAATTGGTAGGTAATTAAGACAAATGGCATCTTATTCTTGCAAACATCACATTGTGAAGAGTAACAACGTTTAATATGTACTGTGCTATATCTATTGGGCCAATATACAGCTCTGTGTATGGACATTAAAGAAATATAAGCAAAAAATCCCAAGTCAGCACCACTTCTCAGTTTGCAATAACAAATATCCATCCAGCTATTGACCCCAATCACGAGTAAAATTGATAAAGTACATTTAATACTTGATCCCAAAGGCTGAGATATTTGTATGATGCAAGGTATAGACTTGAACATCTTTTACATCATCTTACTTGTTGCAGAACATACTTTAGACTACTACACTAAAAGCGTAGTAGGAAAATCTTTTGAGCCTCCAAACCACACTTTATTTCTTTTCATGATGCAAATATAAACCATGATATCTGCTGCCAAATAACTATGTCCAGTCCTAACAAAATGGGAAGATCCATTTCCTCCTCTCGTTTTATATCCTTGGACTGGATGTAAAATAGAGAGAGACTTTGGCGCTTCTACATTAGCACTTCAAACCAGGAGAGTGCTTTTGAAGTGAATACTCCCATCTTCCCCACTTATGTGTACTCTAGTTTACACTACAGAGCAGCATTGGAGTATACTAACCAAATTCTCTTCAAAGAAAACTAAAACAGAACTCCTACAAGAGTCTACCTAATGTAGCCCCAATGCTAACGGGTATTCTAGGCTTGCTATTGAGTCTTTCATTATTCAGTCACTTTATCTACCTCTTGAAGACTGGTCTTTTAATTTTCCTTGAGAATACCTATTCCCAAGGAGCACTGTGGGCTGCTGAGGGCATGTTTGGAATCTCTGTGCTCTGAAGGAGAATGCTCATAGTGGTATTTCACTCTTCTGGAGGCTATCTCCCAGATAAGTCCCAGGATCCTAGCACAGCTATGTTAATGTAAATGCATTTCACATGCTGCATTTTAAATGTGACTTTTGCATGAAGATGACCTAAGCTTTAACAGTCAGCTCTGCTTGTATCTGTATGCACTGATTGCAAGTACAAGAAAAGCAGTAGAATGTGTCAAACTGGCTGTATGTTTACAAAAACTAAAAGCAATCTAAGTAGTCAGCAGTGGAAAAGGAAAGTAGTAATCACTGTGAGCTGGTACTTGCCTGTTCCTTTCCTTCTGTGCTCCAGTTTCTAGTAGTAATTTACATTCTCCCACAGTGTTAAGACCTTTGGTTTCATCAAGGTAAAAAAGAAAAAGGTCGGGTCTGTTTCTAACATAAATGCTTTTTCACCTCCTCAGCTACTGTGCTGAGAAAAGAAAGCCTCTTGCTCTCTACCTCCAGGCCTGAGTTCTAACCTCACTGTAGACTCTGACTGAAACCTACTTTAATGGAAAATTGACAGCTGACTCTTACCAGTGTGATGCTAGCCAAACACATCCCTATTAATTATAGAGCAGGTGTACTGTGCTCGTTTTGGGCTCCCCAGTGCAACAAAGACATTGACAAGTTGGTTTGAGTCCAGAAGGGGGCCATTAAAATGACATCACGTCATAGAGTGCGTTATGTTAGGAGAGTTATTACGAACTGGGTTTGTTCAGCCTTAGGAAGAGAAGGCTGAGAAAGTTTCTTATTTCTGCCTTTAATTCCCTAATAGAAGGTCATAGAAAAGAGAAGGATGACTCTTCTCACAAGACCACAGCTAAGAGACAATATGTAACAGTTACAATTTGTTAAAAGGAAAACAATGATCAGATATTAGGATTATTTTTGTAACTTTTTTTTATGATGAAGGTGATTAAACATTGGAATAGGAGTCCAGAGAGGATGTGGAATCTCAATAATTAAAGATGTTCAAAAATTGACAGAAAGAAAAGCTCTAAGCAGCCTGATCTAGCATAACAATTAATTCTACCGTCAAAATTGGACCTACTTTGAGCAGAAAATATGACCAGAAGACCACCAGAAGTTCCAAGCTTCCATCCAAACTAATATATGCTATGATTTTTTGATTCTGCTTTTTTTTTTACACTGCTAAACCAAGGGAGCAGCTAGTGGTAAGAGAATTCCTGGGCTTAGGTGGATTTAGAAATCTGGTGGCTTCCAACACCAGGGACATACCCTCTGAAAATAAAACAAGCATTAACACCAAAAAATGTGAAAGAAAGACAACTAGATATGAATAATAAATGGAAACACTACTGTACCTGTGTGCACCATGAAATACAGCTGCTGCAGTCATTTCAATATCTTCAAGATAACAGTAAAAGCAATTACTGGGACAACACCACATTGCCCTAAATCATTAATGTGCCTGTTGTGTTCTCACGCATTAATCCAGCACAAGGAAAGACTTTTTGTAAAACAGGTTCGCTGACTCCACTGTTGCTTTTTTAATGACATTGTTTGGCATCTATCCCTGGTCTACTAAGTGGATTAAAGTTGTTATTTTGCAGCCCACAAGTAGTCCCAGTGAGAGCAGACAAAAGTTTCTGGTTTATTTTGTGACTCTTCACTACTGTCACTGCAGTGAATACCTTGTCATGTTCATATAATGCTTGTGTCTCCAGGGACTGTGGAGTGGTTCACAAACTTCACCTGAGGTCATGCCAGCCCCATCTGAAGCAAAAGGATTAGGTCACAGCAGAGACATCTGTGATGCTCATCACTGAGCAGAGGGGTGTTTGCTTCTGTCTTGTGCCCTCATTTGTGCCAAAAGCTGTCCCTACACCTGTAAAAGAGGTCTAGCTGCCTTTCACTAAAAAGCACTTTGCACTCAGCCTTGAAGGGTAATTCCCTGTCCTGAACCTGTAGCTTCTACAGTCTAAGGTGACCAAGAGTGTTCTTTTAAAAGGGAAAGACTGTCAGTTGTTATATTAAGCATCTCTCTAGCATACACTTTATAAGACAGCAAGGATAATTGAATATAATATTTTCTCAGGCATTGTAAACACTAGGAGATGTTTATGAGATTCTCAGCTTTCGTGGTTCTTTGAAATTACTCTTAATTAAAATGTACTAACAAATCTAGGTAATTTATGAGTTGATACGTTACAAGACAGAGCCAGGAAATTATTTCTGGTTTCCTTCCCTTTCATTCTGACTTCAAATCATCATTGCAGTGCTCTTTAGCACACACTTTATTTAGCTTTACACCAACTGATTCCAAATCTTTAATTAAGCGTCTTCTTTTTTCCTAATTTTAAAATATGCAGGATTTTTAAGTATAACAAATAATTAAAAAATTAATTCAAGTGATTAATAAATTTTTAATGCAGGCTAATAGCAAAAATATAATAATGATTAGAGATGTCAGTACATCCTGTGGAATCATTTCAAAAGTGCATTCTATCAGCTCATTGAAACAAAATATTCAAGAAATAAAAACATCTCTGCATAATTTGTACTTCCCAAACCTTGTCTTAGTCTAGACCAAAGTGACATTCTGATGTAAATAAATCCTTAGTAGCATCCATTTGTAATTCTAATAGTACAAAACAGGTTGCTTGGCAAACAGAGAGCAGTGTAGGCTCTTTAACAACCAAATGATTTTCTCATTGGCATAAGAAACGTTTGTAGTTAAGACAGAGTTTCACATGCTCTGCAGCCCCTGGAAGAGGAAACATCTTGGTTTGTCTGCCTCAAACTGATGCTACTGTTGAATCACTCAAAACCAACAAAGTTGGTCCTTGCCTGAGGAGGCAAAGACACTGTTCTTCTCAAGCTCACAGGAGCTTGACAGAAAACACACAAGCACAGTTTCAGATCAGGATTTTTTTTGTTTATTTATTTTTTACCTGCCTCAGAGTAAGAAACAATCTAATACACACGTCCAGTCTTCCACCTGAATTTCTGCCCATTTTTCCGTGCATTTTTTGGCACAGGATTCAAGTGCTTTGCATTTACTGGAGTATTTATTTTCCTTTTCTCCTTATGATACACTAAAATATTATATCCATTTGGGGAAAACTGAAGCACATGTGGTATGTTTGTGGAAAAGAGGGACTGATCAGTTCCTTCTGCTCCGCTGACACAGCTGACATGTCAGTTTATCCTTACACCTGGAAAGACACTTAAATTTTATTCCTAGAGAGTGAAGAATCTCTGTGAGTTTATTTCTCTTAAAACCTCTTTTCCAATCCACCATTCGGCTTATCTCCAACATGTTTCACATTTGAGATATTGGTTTCCACTGTACAGCTATAGGCTAGAGGGGAAAAAACACTACTTGCATATTTTTAAGCACCAATTGCAGAGAGTTTCAACATACTGATTGTTCAGAGTGATGAATCATATTAAGTCTGGTGTTTGCTGGTCTGCATTGCACTTATTTGATATGACATCCAGTACTTGGGATGTGGCAATCTGATGCAACACATCACAGCTCACTTTAACATCGTATCACACCACCGAAGACACCTGAGATAGTGCGGTTATATTAGGATGCCTTTTTTATAGGAGTTTTTTAAGCTGTAATTTCTTTTCTGTTAGTACTTTATCACTTATTCCAGGAGGCTGAACAAGTAACTCGATGTCTGTGTCCACTGCCTCATTTCCTCTACAATGCAGTCCTGAATTTAACCATTGTCATACTAGACTTCGTATGCAGCTCTTCCAAAAGAAAAGCGCAAAATGTTTTAACACTTAACAGACAAAAGTCAGTGACCAGCTCTTCCAGTTTATTTGCAAGAGACAAAATGAAGCTCCATCCTGCCAGTTGGCAACCCAAAGAAAATGAGTTGAAACTAGCAGTTAAAGAAGATCTGGGGTTTGAACACGCCAGTAAAAGCAACTGAATTGCAGGTGTGCGATGGGATACCATCCACGGATGGGTTGCCACTCATCATCTGTGTGGTTTCTTATGCATTTCCTTCACATATCATTGGAAGAGATTCTTGCAGTATTTTCTGTTGTGACTGCGACAGGTTAGATAAAAGTACATCAAGACTTGGAGATTTGAGGTAATCTCTTAAATTTTGTAATTAGATCATATTGGGCTGGTTACTTGAAGCCCCTCTACCCTGAGATCCTGATTCAACTGAGTATTTGTCTTGCCTTAATTGTGATCTGGAAGCGTGAAGTGTTGACAATGACTTTGAATGCTCAAAAAAATTGTCCTCAAAACATTGGTGCTCCAGTTGTTTGGTTGCATCAAATACATAGAAATACAAAGAAACTTTCCAGGATCCTTTCTTGATATGTTTCTTTTTTTTTCTTTTTTTTTCTTTTTTTGGTTTGGTTTGTTTGTTTTGGTTTGGGTTTTTTTTTGTTGTTTTTGTTTTTGTTTGTTTGGGTTTTTTGGTTTTGTTTTTTTTTTTTTTACTTTAATTTCCTGTAAAAATACTAATAGCATTTTTCCTTCATTAACTTTCCTAAATCTCTAAAGTTACTTTTGGTATAAAGGCACATGCAAAGTTTAAACTTCTGCAACTGGTTTCTTAGAAAATGCCTTTGTGAATGGCAGGAGATCACTTGCAGGAGGATCCCTGGAAAAAGTGTCATTTTAAGTGTTGTCATCAAGCTTCTTCAGCCCATTAAGTTGTTCAATTTTGCATATAATCTCCAGTATACTTAACAGAGGGGGGAAGCACCTGGACAAGGAGTGGTAAATATAAATCAACAGATAATGATATTCCTCTTTCAGTCACACTTATTACCAAAAGCATCAGAGTCTTTATGCTTATCCATTTAGAATAATATCCGCCCGAACAGATATGGCTGGCAGTAATTACAGGATACAAAATGATGGATTTGGAGTTGAAGAATTTTCCTTATTTAAAAAATGCTAAAAGCAGAGAGGTAGCAGGATATTTTCCTCTTCATTTATTTCTCTTTTTTTTTTTTTTTGTTTGCTTGCCTGTGTCCCTTCTTCTCTTTTAATTTTCACTAATTTGGAGAAGTGACAGCTCTGTGCTTCTGCTACTGTCTGGCCTAATGATGCAGTTTGCATTTTTGTATTCCACCTTCTCTTTGATATGCAGAGATCCAATCAATGCAATAGAACTGATCAGAACTGATGCCAAGAAACAGAGATTCTCCAAATTTCTACTTGCAGTCTTCAGTAATGGCCTTGTCTGTGGAGGGCAAAAGTGTCCAAATGATCATGTATGTTACTAAGGCACTTAGTGTTCCTTATTATAAACACAGTAGGCTATTTCTTTCTATAAATGTTCCTAGTCATTACTACTGGTTTTTTTGTTTTGTTTTTTTTTTTTTTGAAAAATATAAAACTCTCATTCTTCCTGTCTACAGAATGAGACATGAGCTAATGATGCTTTGCAAAGAAGTTCAGTCTCGCTGACACAGGAGTGATCGAAACTTAACAATATGTCAGATTCAGTTATCTTTGCTGACATTTCCAAGAGGTGCTACTAGCGATGTAATTCTGGATGTGGATTCACTTACAGTTCTTCAAAATGCTGTTTAAGATACTGTATTAAAAAGGCAATCAAAAGAGAAGCTTCTTTCTACTTCTAAATGCATCCTTAAATTACATCAGTGGAGTGGCAACCCTCAAAAGTGGATCTGAATATGGCCCTAATCATTTTTAACAGCTGTATACCAAGTCAAGGCTTGACCCTCTATGCTCTGTGCTTCCACACCACCCACACAGCTGACTCTTTCATGAAAGCTTAATCATGAGAGCAGGAGAACAGCCCAAATACTCAGCAGTGGAAAGAAATAGCAAACCCTAAACAAGAATTAGGTTGGATAGTTACCAAATCCACCATTTCTATAAATTGCCTGAATTCTGGCCTGTGTGCTGTCATATATCTATGTTGCATTGATGTCTTATGATACAGGCAAATTATCAAAAGAACTGGTATGAAACAAGTTTATTTGGATTTGAATCCAGCCCTACAGCAGTTACGAACATTAACCACAAAATGCCGTCTAGCCCAACTGAATGTACACTTTCAAAGATTACCTCAAGTACATTCTTACTTACTGGAAACAGATTTGTATGGTGCAAGAGACAATGCTAGATACTATATGTGTCATACAGCAGTTTACTATCAATACTTACAACTGGAATTGAGAGATAATACTGAAGGCTTCATTGAAATTCAGAATGAGATAAATGAATAAAAATTACATTTTTCAGAGTATAATGAAGGCTTCAGGGCTTATTCTGAGCTCACGGTAGTCATATACTACTGCAAAGCCATTGGCATTGGAGAAGCTATACTTGATATAAACTGTTGTAACTGATACACGTACTGTGGTTTTTCAATATTAATTAAATTGTATGACAATGTGAAAGCACATAATCATCACAATTTGAGGCTTTATTGTGGCTGTTTCTTAAAGGAGGAGAATACAGGAGAAGTAATGAGGAAAAGGAATGAGATTTTCTGATTCAGGTATAATTCTGCTGTTTTAATTCCCTCCCCATCCCACATCCAAAAAGGATCCAAGACAGAAGATTTCTCCACAAAACCCCACAGAAAATAGGAAGCTCTGTGAAGAAACATCATAAATAAGTTTTTAAAAGCATTTAACTTTCTGTACTTCAGCTTTCTTTCCCCCCAGTGGAAATATTCATAACATGCTGGTTCTGGTGTTTTCCCAGAGGAGACGGTACTTCATGTATACCTTTCCCATGGCGTTAAGAAGCACATGTTGAAAAAGCTGCTGAAACTTGTTTTATCACTGCGAATCAAGCGTTCTTCACAATCCTAGCAACGGCCATGCGCAAGGTAGGAAGGCACATGGAGACCTGATCTGAGGCACATGTGGGGCCTGAAAACATGACTTGGACCCACTGTATTTTATCTTTGTTTCATGTATGGAGGGGCTGGAGTGTGTAAAGCATTGGTATCCAGAAAGAAGAGGAACGATATTTCCTAGCAGGGATAGCCATCTCCTACATTTCATGACTGTGTCATGCGGTGGCAAATCTTTGTTCTTCTTTCCTAGGAAACATTCAGCTTCTTTACTGAGATGGTGGTCAAACACTGGAACAGCCTTCCCAGAAAGGTGGTTGACAAGCCCCAAGTCTATCAGTATTTAGGAGGCATTCAGACGCTTTGACTTTTGGTAAGCTCTGAACTGACCAGGCAATTAAGACTAGATGACAGTTGTAGGTAGCTTCCAACTGAAATAGTCTATTCTGTGATAGTCTCTGCCCCTCCACCATGGTGTTTCTGTAGCTGGAACAAACCAACACTTCCTCTTTGGGTGCAGCATGTTGAGAAGCCTTGGAAGAGCTTCAGTTCCCGTCCATGGCAGGTTCAGCTGCGTAAAGTCCACAGGAAAGGAGCAGTTTTCTGCTCCTTCATTGCAGCTAGTCTGTCACCATCACCAGTAGCAGACATTTTGGATGCAATCCATCTTGTTGAAAGCTTGGTAACTGCAGCAAAGGTATCTGACCCAAGCTCATTGTCCTGAGCTCTCACTGCAGCCAAATAATTTTTTGTCAATATATTCAGGAGAGTTAAGGTGTGATTCATGTGGTAAAATATAAGTGCCTGCTCTGAGGTGAGCAGAATCACTGACTGTCCTCTTTGACTGAATTGACTAGGTGAGACCTCAAAAAAGCAGCTGTGGTGTAGACAACTGTATTATAGATGCCCACAAACAGATGAGCTGAATCTTTGCAACTGCAGTCAGTTGAAAGCATAGTAGAACAAGCTTTTTATGGGAGTCCAAAGCACAGCAGCGCCCTCTATCTTGCTTTCATTTGAAAATCACAGCTTTTTGGCACAGGAGTTTTTAACTTCAAAGCTGGTAAGAAAAAAGTGACTCATTCAGAACCACTTACATTATCTTATGGCAAAAATCAACAATGAAAAACCTCATTAAATACAAACCTTTCTCCTTCAGGGCATAAGTCAGTATAAGCCATTTTCACTTTTCTCATTGATAAATTCCTCTATTAACTACCTACAGAGAGAAGACACCATCTAAACATCACCCTATGTATTCTTCCCTCTAGGATTCTCTTCCTTGTCACTGTGTGGAATCACATACATCCTCTTACAATAAGGAATATTTTGCCCTTATAGAGACACCATGGGGTACCTCACTTGCTCAGTGGTTCCCTTGCAGCCAGCATGAACAATAGAGCAATTTAATTTATTTTCTTTTTTGTCATTAGAGTGCTAAGAAATTACTTTCATTCTACTAATTTCCTCAACCTCTGCAAAATCCTGGCACTGATAATATTTTCTGTTGGGTTTGGGAATAAATTAGTTGCCTCTAAATGAAGGATGTCTCTGACTGATCTCCACTAAAGCAAGATTTACCTGAAGATTTATTACATCTTTGCCTTTTTTGTTTCCCCTTGGGAAAGTTCACAAATGATGCAGCAATCTTGTTCCAGTAATACTGTGCTTAAACATGCTTCACAGATTGTTTGGTATTCAGGATGTTCTTCCTTGTGTGAAACGAAAAAATAGCCAGTTAGTAAATCCAGACTGAGATTTTCAAATAGCATGACAGTGAATGTTTAACAAAACAAATCTTGCTTGCGTCTCATTTAGACAATAACCACCTGGAAAGTACCTGCACTGAAATAAATGCCTCAATGTGAGGATTGCAAAGCAAGAGGAAAGGGTGAATATCATTGCATTCCTGTGACTAACAGTTGCATGCGCTTTATTGGTGAGTAATTTCAGGCACACTGGTTCAGTTACCCCAAGCCATGATGAAATAAATAAGTGCAGGAGTCTTAATTCCTGGTTCTCTGCTTCAGTAGGTTGCTTTCCAGATTTCTGGCCTTTCTGGGAAGATGAAATTGAGGCTGTACCTACAGCACCTGACAGTTAATAGAAGCATGGCAAACCCAGGGTTTGTCCACACACTACTGTGGCCACTCCATCAGGAGCAGCCGAGCTGTGCCAGTGTGGTGCTGTGCACCACTGGGTGAACTCAGCCTCTCAGCAAGGCTAATGGGCTTGGTACCAGCATGGGGACCACGTTTCAAGCTCAACACTAATGCAGTCTCTGCCAGTGCCCTTGCTACTCTGGAGACATCTGCTTTGCACTGTGGGCTTCATTTCAAAGGAGTTTTGAAGTCCCAGAACTGCTGCCCAGACTGTGTCGGTCTCCACGTCAAGGTTAAAAAATATGTGATGCCTTGCTGCTTTTTGTGGTCCTCAGCAGATCACAGCAGATTCAGTTCCCAAACAGGGCCTGTCATTTTGAGTTTTGGATGATAATATTTGCTATAATGTGACTAGGAAGTGATTTGGTTTTAAAATCTGACTATAGCCGAAGCCATTACTTTCGAATATTAGGTCTTCAACAGCTGGAATATTTGGCTTGAAATACCAAAGTCTTTCAGTTTCAATTGCAATAACTCCTGGGGTGTAAGCAACAAACCCAGTGCTTTATTCTTCTTTATTCCAGCTTCAGAGACAGGGAGCTCAAACAAATAAAAAATGCAGGATTTAGTTCCCACAACCTTCCAGCTAAAACTGATGGTTTGTGCATGGCTTTCATCTCGGTACTTTCCAGCTCCCAGTTTCTGTTTCATTTATTAGTCACCTTTCTGTATTGTAAGTAGCTTTAAGCTGTAATATCACTTGTGGAGAATGAAAATAAAAAGCTTAGTCCACAGAGGCTAGTGCTCCTGTACAGCTTTTGTGGAGACTACGTAGGGGCATTAGGCTTTTTAACACTAAAATGCTGATGCCTTGCAAAAGAATGGTTCCTTTGCTCTCTGTGAAATGCAAAGGGCCTGATCCCAATCTTATTTATAATGAAGTAAATTAATAGTGACTGACAGGAATTCAGGAATTGCTGCACCATTTCAAGCCAGGAATACAGCTCTTGCAGTGCTGTCTATGACCCTGGCCAGCAGCAGTTACATTAGAGAACATGACAAGAAAGTCTTTAAAAACAAGTACAGCATGACCTACCTATAGAAAAGACTCCTTCCTAACTTCCAGTTCAAAGGTTAGTTTGTGCCTTGAAATGCAAGCATCTGTATCAATCTCTAAAGACTCAGATAGATTACTTTTAGTCATTGTCATTTTAGCTTCATTTTCTTCCATACATATTCTTCAATTTTGGTGAAATGAAGTTATTACATCATAGTGGCCATAAAGTCCCATATTAATCTCATGATCTTGACAGAAACTGTGCATGACCTGACATATGAGATCTGAATGGAAAAGCAAACAAAAGACTTCCAGGAAAGCAAACATGCCCGTATTCACTCATCAGGTTAGGCAGGCTTTGTTTTACATGTGCATGGGGACACACTTGTTGTGAACATAGCAAGACTGATCATATAGTGAACATCTGGAATTCATGCAAATCCCTCCTCAACCAAACACTAACCCCCCTGTTTTATAGCATTTTGCCAGCTGTGTTAAAACACATCTGACATCATATCTGCACTCCAGCTGCCCTTGTGCCCAAAGGTTTCTCCTTCCCCAGAGACACACATTGTCTGTCTCTACTGGAGGAAGAACAAGGGAGAGGAACCTCCTCCTGCACAAAAGAAAACCAAGTTGATCATAAAACTTGTTCCTTTACGAGCAGCTGGGAAAAGTTTCAGGCAAATCATGGCACCTTGCTTTTGCAGAAGCTTTTGTGAACATTTCCTTAAGCTTCGTGTCACATGGATTTAAACTGTCTTGGAATGATTCACAGTGTTAGAGAAAGTACTTCAGGAAAACCTTCTCCCTTACATACAGTATCATAGCCAACATGCTAAATCAAAAGAGACTTTGTCTGAGGACATTTGGGGGACATTTGCTACAGAGAGCAGAGCAGGGATATGACCAGAAGGAATTGACTGTGGCAGGACCATGTGGTGGAGAAACTACTACAGCCTTATAGCTTACAAGTACTAATGGGACAGTTCATAATGGCCCTGGTCTCCCACTTCTGCTGCCCTGCACCCCAGAGTCCTGCCACCACATCTCCTTCAGCATCTCCCCAGTCTGTTCCCAGAGACCCTCTATCTCTGCTCTCTGGTTATGTTGTACAGGATACATGCTTTAGTGGGGGGAACTGCTCACCCAGTACTGGAGGACAGAGGAAAAACAGTGGGGAACTGAAGTGACTATACCCTGGGCAGGGGACCTCCAAAAAGGTCTGAGAACCCCATTGTTTTAAAGTCACGAATGCTTTCCAATATATTTGTGCAATCCACAGCACTGTTGTAGTCCCTCTACTAAAAAAACCACAAACCAGTCTATTAGTTGGGAAACAAATATGTATCTTAATAAACTTATTTTTACAACAGGTAAAAATGTTGAGGATTTACTAGAAAATAATAGAAATTAGAAACAGGGGATTGTAGAAAACTGGTAAGAGAAGGAAAAGAACAAATACTTAGCCTGCAGCATTAAGGCTAATAAGAACAAAAGAGCAAAGGAAATATTAATAATGGTGCTGCTACTTTACTAGATATAAATGAGAGCAAGGATAATCTTACCCAATGAGGAAGTAAGTAAAACAGCATTAAGTTAAATTAAAGTTGAATACTGCATCTGGATTACTTGCAAGCAAACATCTCAAAAGAGCTGTCTGAGGAACTAGTTACATTGTTGATCGAAAAGATCCAGAGGGCTGAAGGGAAACTAATGCTGGTCTTACATTTGGAATAGAGTAGGTGATATGACTCTGACATTCTTCCCAAGCAAAATAATGGCTGGCTAGTATTGGTTTCAATTAACTTAGGAAGAAAGGAGGCTAAAATAACAAGTCTGAGTTAGTGGGAAAAGAATCTTGTCAGACTACAAGCCCATGACTCTATAAACTTGGTTGATAAAGGTCACAACGTTGATATAATGTACCATGTCTAAATGTTCAAAGGACCGCTGTATGGTTATTTGGTTCAATGGATCGCAGTATGGCTGTAGATCCCACAGTAACAGAGCCAGACATGATACACAGTAGTTAGAA
The DNA here is from genome assembly GCA_009867235.2 of Psittacus erithacus. Lineage (NCBI taxonomy): Eukaryota > Metazoa > Chordata > Aves > Psittaciformes > Psittacidae > Psittacus > Psittacus erithacus. The sequence goes on along the minus strand of WYDI02007661.1, from coordinate 61,077 downwards.
TATGACTGCAGCTGCCTCTTCCCCGATGTGGCTGCACCAGGGCATGGTCTGACAGAGGGGAGATTTAGATTAGACATTAGGAAAACTTCACTGCAAGGGTGGTGAGACGCTGGAACAGGTTGCCCAAAGAAGCTGTATCTGCCCCATCCCTGGAAGTGTTCAAGGTCAGGCTGGTTGGGGCTTTGAGCAACCTGGTCTAGTGTGAGGTGTCCCTGCTGATGGCAGGAGGTTGGAACTAGATGATCTTGAAGATCCCTTCCAACCTAAACCATTCTATGATTCTATGGTTGTGTGTCCAGTATTAAGGCTCTATAAGGGATTTGGCTTGGGATGCATGTTATTTCATAAGTGAAAAGAAAGATTAAAATCCATTTGGCACACATAAAATAAATGGCTATCTCACAGTATAATTATGGATTAGAATTTGTTAGAAAATACATTAATTTCTGGTGAGAGGCTGCTGAGAGCTGTACACTCTTGAACACTGTTGACGTTCTGAAAGGAAACCTAAAATCATTGTTGATAGAATTTGCAGATGACATGTAGAATGAGGACATGATGAGTAACAAACAAGACAAATTACTTATAGGGAATGACCTGGATAGCATGATAAGTGAGCAGATTACTGCAAAACTCTCTATGTGTTTTGATATATGCAACCAAGCAAACCAGATATTCAGCTGTGAAGAATGAAGATTCTGCTTCAGCACTGGGAAGTAGTTTTTAGAAATGGCTCCATTATTATGAAAAATGACCATCTGACAACAGGAGGGGCTGTGGCAAAGGCCAGAATAGCCCCGTTTGGGTACATAGTATAAGTGGAGCTCGCTGAAATATCAGGTATGCTTTAATAAACCAGGTGGATACAGGAGAAATTTGAAGTAAGGGATATGATGAGATAGTGAATGCTTCACTGCAACAACTTTCAAGGTTTGTTCTTGACTCCTTGTCACTTAAAGTGCTATGGTAGATAAGGGAAGAGTGACTGACATCATCTGCCTGAACTTGTGCAAAGTGTTTGGCAGTGTCCCACACAACATCCTTGTTTCTGAACTGAAGAGACATGGATTTGACAGACAGACCACTAGGGGAACACTTGATAGCAGCCTTCCAGAACCTAAACGAGGCCTACAAGAAAGCTGGAGATGGACAAGGGCATATAGGGATAGGTCAAGGAGGAATGGCTTTAAACTGAAGGAGGGGAGATTTAGGCTATGTATTGTGAAGAAAACCTTCACTGTGAGGATGGTGAGACACTGGAAGAGGTTGCCTACAGAAGTTGTGGCTGCCTCATCCCTGGAAGTGTTCAGGGTCAGGCTGGACGGGGTTTTGAGCAGCCTGATCTATTGTGAGGTGTCCCTGCCCGTGGCAGGGGGATGGGAACTAGATGATTTTTAAAGTCCCTTCCAACCCAACGCATTCTCCGATTCTATGACTGGTTCAAACAAGAAATCCCACAGCCTGTATTCTGCTTAAGACCAGAATGCAAGATACCATTTGATTCATACTCTATGAAGGCTGTTTGGGAAAGTTAGAGGTTTTTTTCTTCAAATATTAAATAAACCAACTCCTGCATGTCCAACTTGATACAGAAGTGAACGCTATTTCTGCAATTCAGTGAAATTGCTTCAACTATCATAAAATATTGAAGGCACTATTCAAAGCCCATGGGAATTAGAAAGAGTTTTTACATTTTCACTGGTCTATAGGCCAGCCACTTAAAGGGAGATCCCAGGGACAGTGGTTTCACCAGCCATTGCTTAAAATACCAGCACAGCAATGCGGGCCCCTCCAAATGCTACCCTGTGTCACTGAGATACAGCAACTGTATCTTAGGTTTATGGTGGCTTATGATGTAAACAAAGTCATCAGCTGAATAGCAGCAAGTACTTGCTTCAATATTTTCTGTGATCTTGCATTTATAATTTTGTACCATTTTCTTACACTGCTGAAGTGTAAATTTCATGAATAAATTCCATTATCTCTGAAACTTCACTGATTAAACAAGGAGCATGTACGAGGTTTCAAAATAGTTAAATTCATTCTTCTCACACATCACAGGAAGAGCTGCATGAACAATTCATACTGAATAATTTACTCAGTAAGTTTGTAGTTTTAAGGTGACTTTTTAAAAAAGCCACCTAAGTTTTTTGCTACTGCCAGATGAATCTTTTGTGGGGATATATTTGCACACATGGTTGATGCAAACCCATATTTTCTGAGTTTTTGTGCAAGCATTCACTATTGGTATTGTGGGTCTGACCACTTAAATAACTGTCTTTGTTCTCTTACTAGATTCCTATCCACAACCCCTACCCATCCCCGGTAAACCTGAGCAACCTTAATATGTTTACTTGTCTGTGGTGAACAAAAATTTGGGAATGTAGCTATAAAATAATTGTATAATTGAAACTCATTCAGAAGTCAATCAGGTCAAACACCAGGGATATTGTGTTGCCCCCTCCAAATCCCACTACGCAGCTGTTGAAAATATGCTTTCTTGGATAGATTAAGAAGTCTAAGTTTAGAGTCTGTTTCATTTAGGCTTCTTATTTCAATTTCCTAATTACCTTCTTGTGCAAACATAGTCCCTCTCCCTAAATCACTCCCTCTCTTTCCCAGCATTTACTTTTCCAATATTTTTACAGTGAACAATCCTACTTACTTCTCAGCCTTTGTTTTGGTACACTAAACATGCTCTTCTCTAAGATGGACTTCTCCGTATCTCTTACCAAATCATCTAATCACCTAGTTCAAATTAAATTTCTTTCTAGACCCCAAGTCATAAATTTTATTCCAGGTGAAATCTTAACATTTCTTTGTAAAATAGCAACACTTTTCAGGCTCTAAGTACCCATTCTGAGAGACAGTAAATGCATTGCATTTATTTTTTCACAGCTGCACTACATTGAAGGCCTATATGGTTATTAATGACTGACGTGTCTAACAGAGATAATAGATGGGTACAGTTTCATGTTTTCATTGATCTGATGACAGAGCTGGTTTAAGAGATTCTTATAGTCTCAGACTTTAACTTTTCTGGGTTTTTTTTAGCATTGCCGGCACAGACTTTTTGCTTCATGCTTACTGCTTCTGTTTCAGACCAGGAAAAGTATTTGGTGCCCAGCAGTTGCCATATTTAATACTTTCCAATATTGCTTCTTCCTATGAATCCTTCCTTCTATTACATTCTTGATTCATCCAAGTCTTTTATCCTCTTGTGCAGTTTCTAGATAAGGAGCTCCCAGATCGCTGTAGAAATTCTTCTAATTTGTCCTTCATCACATGCATTTGCACTTTGTATTTTTGCATTTTGTTATATTCCTTGATGGATTTGAGTATGTCACCCAAATCTCCCATCTGATATTAGGAGTTACCCTAACATCAGCAGATATCAGACTCAATTGTAACTCTATGCTAGCAGTTTCCAAGAAAACTTCAAGTCAGATCTGTCCCAAAATCTTACAGGAATGTTGCTGATAGCTTCTTTTCAGTACAGTAGTTCCTATCTCAGCAAAAATCTCTCTCTCTTTAGCCTCTTCCTTATGCACATTACAATTCCTGTATTAATCTCTCACCTTTTCCATTACAGTTTCATGTGTCAGTATAAAAATGCTCTGAGAAAGTCAACTCATACATGGAATTTTTTTCAGAAACTAAGCAACTGAAGAGAAAGATGATCAGAAATGCCACTGAGCAATATTTACTGGGATAACACTATGATTAGGTGGCCCAGAAAAATGCTCACACTTATTGAAACTCTAAAGTCTTTATTGCTTGGCATGATAACTAAGTAGGTTGGACAGAATAACCTCTTCCTAGACAATTTATACTGTTTTCTATTTTCAAGCATTTCTTGATATTTGTGCCTGGAGCTAGACCAAATGTATCCTCTGTGCTCTTAGTGACTGCTTCAAATTACAAGATACCTCATGTGAACAGAGCAGTGACTGTGGTGAAAATGAGCTTCTTCCCTTACTAGCAAATTGCTAAATAACACTCATGAATTTGGGAAAAATAACAGCCTTCGTAGGATAGTTTTAAGTGCAGACAACAGCAACGCTCTTTTGCTAGGGTTTCAAATGCAGTCTTAAGCTTTCTTGGTCTTGACTCCATTTCCCTTTAGGTCTATACTTAGCCACAGGGCCAAAGGTTTCCTTCTAAGCTCTTGAATGGACTCTCAGATTTTACAGCTATTCATTAACCTTTGGTTTAAACCTTCCATCTTTAATATATTTTGGAGATGATAGATTAATACATCTGCACAGCAGTGTATCTTACTTAACAAACATGCCTGGAGATAAAGTGAGCATAAAGATACTTAAGCAAACGGATATGTGGACAAGTGGGTAAGCATTTGACTGCGTGATCGTCAAAGCTCATTGAATGTTTTCTCAGGAAAGAATGTGTCTCAGCAGCTGACAGGAACTGTGAAAAACATGCTGTATTTTGCATATGATATCTTTATAATGATCACATCATGGCTGAAGCCCTCAAAGTTCAGACCAATCAGACACATAGCTTTTAAATGAAACATGTCAGGAATGATAGCTCACTAAAAGCAGCAAACTAATACCTTCTTTTTAAAAAGAGAAACTGATTAGTGAATACTATTATTCACTGTGATGATTTTTTTTTTTTTTCCAAATAGACAGGGTCAAAAAGCCTTCTCCAAGTGTATTAAAAGACTGGTCATATTCCAGGAGAAGTGTAGAGAAGATTACCCACAAAGGCTAAGAGTGGAGAATAGTAAGTCTCTGGTTGTAGCTATATAGCTCAAAGATTTGTTTCTGAAGTGACAGGAGGCACTAAATGATCTGCTCCCCTCTAGATACAGCCTCATGGATGACCTGTCACCGGATCCACCCTGCTTGGTGCTGAAACCAACCTCTGGTGCACATTCAGACTCATGGGGCCCAGTGTGCCCTGATGATGGTGCCTGACCAGGGATGAGCCTGTGTTTGCATGTTTGACATATGAATGGGAACAAAGGCTGACCATGCAAGCTGGTCTCGCAGCCAGGTCAGTGTGAAGAGTGGGCTGAGCCCCTATATTCACAGTGCTGGTTTTCCTAGTAATGCAGACAAGCCTTGTAATGTCCACCTCAATGGAACAGTGAGAACTCATACCTGGTGCAACAAGCCAAATGCAGGACTGTGCTGAAGTCATATCAATTGCGTAGCATTAAGTGCAAAATAATGCAACAATATTTAGGTTATAAGTTTGCTGGGAACACACCCATTTGTTTCATAGAACCAGGTTTTTACTGACCAAGAACTAAGATGGCTGAAGAAGAGAGGAAGAAGAGTTTGCATAAGGGTCTCTATCATCTCCTGGACTAATTTAAGATAATCTCTGCTTTCTGCTGTTTCTATTACTGTTTAACTGCAGTTATTGGTGCTGATCTAAAGTAGAAATCAGGTGTATTTCCCTTTTATTGCAATTACTCTTTTTCAGAGATTGAGGATTAGAAATAGACGAATGTAGTTAGATGTGGATGAATGGTCTTCTATAAACATTCACTCTTCTTTTTTTCCCCAAGGAACTTTTCACAGGTGGTTTAAAACACAGCCATAATACTTTACCTTCATAGTACTCAGATTTCCATATTTTGTGTGCTTATTTGTTCTTTTGGGTTTTTTTTAGGGTATATATTTTCTGTGCAATAGTATCCATTGATCATGCTGTACTGCAAAAATATGTTTCAGTACTGTTGTTTGATTGGTCGACTTTTGACTGGCTTCTGATCCTGTTTTGCTGAATTATGGACTGAAGAGGCCTTCAGCCTGACCCTTCTCCAAGGGTATTTGGCTACCTCTTCAATAACCCTTTCTTTGCATGACTTTTCAAATCAAAAGAAATTATGAACTCAGCTCAGGCACTAATACAGATTTTGTTTTATTTTTCCTGAGAAAAGCATAAGCATAAAGAACACTTAATCAGGCATAACAGACAAAAAAGTAATTTATTTTTTTCTGGATAATTTATAGTCCAGTTTCTTCTTTTGTTGTTGCAGAAAAGAAGGAGGAATTAAAGTAGAGGTTCATTACTCAAAATGGCAAAAGTCCCATTAGGGAGGGACAACAGAAGAAAACATGGCCATAATTTTACTTATTTTATGAGAGATGAGCTCTTCCATACTTCTCTGAGCAGATGATGGTAAGTTCGAAAGAAATACAACACCAGTACTACAAATAAGAAAGAGAATGATTACTGATATTTTCTCAGGAGCATCATATAGAAATAAATTCACTTTCTGCTACATTCTGGTGTGCTACTCACATATACTGAAGTAGCACACCTGGGAGGGCATAAGGTGAAGCATCTAGAGTTGGAGAGGATGTTTTACCAGCTCTCAGTTTTGTAACGGGATATTTTTGGGGGGGTCTGCCCACAACGGGAGGCATAGGTCAGGCTCAAGCACACTGAGTCCATCATCTAAGTCAGAGAACTGTGCTGCAAAGGGTTTTCCTTAGCTGCTCTCTGTCTTTCTGCGGTATTTTTACTCCAGCACAAGCCATATAGGAATGAGTACTCACACACAAACATCTACATGTTTGCAGAATGGCTTTTCTGGCCATGTTGTTTCAGAACAGTTCAAATCACGTTGAAACTGCCTAAATAACAGGATTAGTATTCAGAAGAGTATACCCAAAGGACACAAAGACTTTTTCAAAGTCTGCTCAGATGGTGCATAAATGGAGCTATTAAGTACTTATAGATCCTTCCTGCAGATAGTGAACACTTGCAGCCTGTACCCTGAGCGTCTTTTGGAGACTGGTCCCAGCACAGAGGTGCCTGATACAGAACTGCAGCTTTGCATGGTCTTCCTTTGCTTGTGGCTACTCATCACTTGCAGTATGAGCTACAGCAGCCAGAGAGTGACAGCTCTTCAGCAAATTTCCATAATTTCATTAAGCACAAAAATAATTATGAGAATTGCTAAAAATGCATTGTTTGGCTTGTCTTTGAGCTACTATAATGGGGGGAAGGGAGGCTTAAATAAGATGCTTTTTTCCCATTTTCAGTCTGTTTATTAATTGTAAAGAAACAAAAGGGTCTAAACCCCCCTTATTTGATCCTGTCATTGTCTGACAGCAAGGGAAATGTCCTTGGGAGGAACAAACAATCTGTGCATAAAGACAAAGCAGAAAAAATTGCAACCCTGATAAATTACAGAATATAATTACAAATATTGAAAAATGAGAAAAAAATCCCAAAATATTGTCATGGTCCAACCAGAGAGCAAACGTTTTCATGTTTTATTGGCAATGTAGGGATTATAGCAGTATGCAGTCGTCTCTTAAACTGACAACTCTGCATGTTTCCTTCATGTAATTTCAATGAAGCTGAATAACCTGTGATTTACTAAACTCTGCTCAGTTAACAAATCTCTTCAGGATTTCCCAGCATACCAACATGGTCATACCAGTGTGTGTCAACTTCAGATTATCCTCTCGCTCTGCTCTGAACTATGATGATATGAGTGTGCACAGCTGTGGATGTAAATCAGCCTCTGGCCTGTCAGGTGATGCACACATAAAAACAGCTAAAACTGCCTGAACTTGGCTTAGAACGACTGACGGAAAGAAATGATCATTCTGTTTATTAGCGCTTCTTGACTAGAAATAGGCAGTATTAGCAGTACAGGGAAAACAACAGTGTTAGTGCTGGATGCTGCAAGACTACTAGAATTGATTAATATAAACTGAGAGCTTTTTCATTACTTTTTAACTGGTTCTTTTCACTTATTAATTTAGGCAAAAAAAGAAAAAATATGTACAAGTACTTAATAGGTCCATTTATTCAGATAAGCTACAAAGTTGGAATCAAGGAGAAAAACTAGGAATCAAATCTGTCTTTCTTAAGATTTTTTCAACACCAGATTATCTTTCCATGGAAATAGTAGATTAAAAAAATTATAACGCATGAAAATCAAATAACTTTATTACTTTTGTGTGGTTTTTAATCACTGCTCTTGATACAGCTGATATCTCTTTAGGAATCTGAGGTTAAGGAAATGTCAGTTGCTTTTCAGCCTGCAGTGAAGAATTTGTGAGGCCATATATTTCATTTCCATGGTGAAAAACCATGATGTCGCTATTGAGAATTATAATTTTATTATAAGATCAAACAACTAAGTGAATTACTAAAGCAGTAATGAATGGACTAGATTCTATTTAAAGATTCCAAACCATTCTATGATTCTATGAAAAGTCTGAGGCTATGTTCTTAGCTTTGGTGTCTCTAAATTCTCCCGACAAAAAATCTGCTTAAGTAGAAATGAGTGCATGTAAATTAGCAACAGTCTGGACCCTTTTGATTGATGGATGCCCTGGATGAAAAAAGTAACTGATACCTGGTAAGGATCTATGCATGGATTACTTTGCCAAGCAATTTCATTACAAATCCATCACGTTAGTTGAAGGAAGCTTAACTGTTCACAATCACCCCCTCCCCACTCTTGTAATAAAGTAGGGATGAGCAGAATAGTAGCATTTCGTTTACTTTGTTTTTAAAAGATAAACTGTTGTGGCTGGCCCAAAATGTAGTAAAACATATTTACCCTTCAGGTATCTCTGCCTATTGTCCCAGATAGATTGCTATAAGATAGTTCTATTAAACTAAAGGGATCACTTCTGCTTCTCCATTGCATTCTCCTATGCATTTATAATAAAATGTTTTAATACTTCCCAGAATTTTTGTCATTCCTCAGCAAGAACATGGGGTTGTTACAGCTAGATAAAATTTCTTTGGTGCAAACAAACAAAGCAGTGGAAGATGCAGGGTATGAAACAGCAACAGGAGGACCAAGACATGCTTTTTCACACTTGCAGTCTCCTTCTGCTCTTGCTTGTGGAGCTTGGCCATTGGCTTCTGAGGAACTTGAAGGTCCCACAGGCATATGCAAATCTTCATGGCACTCTTCCATGGGCTCTGTATGAATCCCTGAAAGATAAACTGGGTTTCGTTTTGACGGTTTGTTTTCAGTGTGCCCTTAAAAACCTGCAACCAAGTTTATCTTTAAAAGCAATATCTATGCACATTTCATCTATTTCCCAGTGACTGATTATTTTCACTGAAACTGTCATCTTCAATGGTTAGCTGAGCTTAAAGCTCCTTCCCTGAAAATACTATAAAAATAAGCTTAGGTGACATGGTGAATTTACAATGATTTATCTTCCACAATAGTAGTGCTTAATCTGCTCAGACGCTGGCCAAATAGTATCCAATAAAATGCACGGGGGTGGGACAGAGTCATCTTCATTATGGCATGGGAGTACTTTCCTACCCAAGTGCCAAGTGACCTTTTGATTTCAGTGGAACTTCTTGCTGGGTAAAATGCTGTTACTTAATATGAGCAAGTGTAACCAAACATCCCCATCATCATTAAATACATTATTATATCCTAACTACATAGCTCTTATCTTGACAAGCCGTTTTTAATGGGGCAAAAAGTTCAGTTTTAAGGAGGATAAAAAAACCCAAATGCTGAAAAGATCAAATATGCATCCAAACCCAATCCATGAGCACCAGTGGACTTATAGGTTATTGGAAAACTCTGAGCTTGGATCATTATACATTTTGACATTTAGATAGGGGTGCAAGGCAAATTTTGATACTTAATTGGCATTTATATTCTGCAGAATCTAGCTTGTTGTTGTCCGTTGCAACTGAACCCAGGACACTTGTCAAGATTGGCAACAGTATTTTTTTTGATTTGGAAAATGCTGGTGAGATCTAAACATTTCACATGAACATAACAATTTCTCAAAAAGCTTCATGGATATTTTTGACATATTTTTTTCATTGTGTGTTCTTTTCATGTTAGATGCTGTTAGTTGACATTAAGTGCAATAGACAAATAGAGAGATTTTTAAACTTTAACCTCACTTTGGTGTGGTTTTTAATTTTGAAACTTCAGTATATTGTAAATGATATACATTCTTTGTGGCCACATCTAACACAGAACTTCTATATTTGTATTGAATTGGTTAACTTACTCCTTTAGCCAGTTCTTACTTTGGTATTTACTGATATTACTTTACTTGTTATTTACTTTCCATAAGGAAGGATTCCAGTTTGGCTGTGGCTATTGGGTCATACATTAACTAACTGTCTTAAGAAGGAAAGCATGACAGACAGGTAAAAAACTATAAAGCAGCAGGGAATCTCTGTCACCAACCAAAGCACCGAGTCTCCTCAAATATGCGATGCAATTTCCAGTGCTGGGTGACACATAATTCCAAATGTTCCTGCCTCATAACTAATGGTAGTTTATGATACCATTTATGGAGCAATTATCACCATTTTTTTTATACTGAGAGGATTATCAGCTTTTGGATTTAGAATAACAAAACCTAATTTCATGGAAACTGGGGAGGTGTAGAAATATTATCTCCTCGTCTGTGTTTATTCAGTGATAGCATTGTATAAAGCCCATGATCCTGTCTGCATCTGCCACTGCAGCTGGCCTAGCCAGCTCACCAGTCTTTATTTAGCTGGATACTTTATTTAGCTGGATATTTAGCAGTAACATTTCATTACAGTTGTGCTTGGAAGAAGTCATAGTCCATTGGTTTTATTGAAGCTCACTTCTAGTTTACTTCCATTTCAGGGAAAAGGGCAGCTGTTTTAATATGTACTTGGTGGAACACCTAAAGAGTTTTAGTGTTAATTAAGTAGGGAGGAACTGTTTTTAACAAGCACCTTTTTGTAAATGTCAGGCAGCTCAATCATGTTTCATTGTTATTATTCAAGTCAGAAACTGGCCAGTGCAAGCGCCAGCAGGCTCAAATGTGGTACTTTGGTGTGTGAGTTCTTTGGACACCAGAAACTTTGTTAAATCTACAGGACTCCACAAGGGGAGGGCACATTCGGCTGAGAGCATGTTCCCATCTCCAGGCTTTCCCTAGTGTGGGGACCAAGCTTATGAAAAAGAGTTTGAGGTGAAAAAAAATATTTCCCATTTCTAACATTAATTTTAATTGATAGAGTCCATTCAGCTTAAAATTCAATGTGTAACAGAATAGTGGGCTAAACCCATCCTCTGTTGTTTGTGCACAACCTATAGCAGGTCAAGTCAGTGAGCAGGCATACACCACCACAGAGCATGTGTCCTTGTTTTTTATTAGATTATCTAATGCTTCAAGTTTTAGCACTTCAGCTCATGCACTGTGCAGCTGCACTATGCTGAACTACTTGCCATTTGAAGCCATAAATGGGTCAAAAAGGTAAACAGGCCCAAAACTCAATTGAATGCCTTCAAGACAAAGCAGTGTGGTTTGTCTCAGCAGAGATCCTCCTGCAAGACTCCAGCTCATGGGTCAGACTCTCCTAATGTCCTCTAGGCTGTTTCTGAATCCTCACAGGTTTTGGGATGTAAAAAGGAGCAGCTCCAGTTTTGAGGCATTCAGATGACTATGTGAATCATTGCCTTTTTTCCTCCCCCACTTATCCACGTGATGGTGCTATTTAAGAACATGTGAAGACAGACTAAGCGCATGAAAGAAGGCTCACAGCCCACACTCAGCAAAAACTACAGATATCGATGAGAGTTTTGCCTGAGTAGTAACTGCAGTTTTGACCCTAAGATTTGGTGCATGACCACGCATTTTTATTGCTTCTGCATAAATGCAGAAAAATGGCCACCTTGTCTACTTAATCATATGAAGCACTTAAATCTGTCATCTCCTCCTGCATGTGCAGGGAAAATAAAGTCACATTCAACCATGACCGCATGAAATTAACCTGCAAAGCAGCTGTAAAGACTTTCTTTGGTGCTGTTCACGTTGGAATATTTTTATCATTTAAATTCCTGTTTTACAACTGAGACCTTCAAATCAGTTCTCATCTTACTGGAAGAAATGAAATACAGTATGTGTATGGCATCAAATCACCTGAACGCAACTTTGCCTCTAAGTGCTGATTGCCACTCTACTTCCACAGCATTAAGTGGCCAAACTTTGCTTTTGCAAAGCGATGGAGTCACAGAGCTTCACCTTTTTCAGCTGCTTAGAATCTGACCCTAGTGACAACGATGAAAGGGACGGAAAATATCTTGTTCATTGTGCTCGTGGTACTGTATCATCTATTTGATAATTTAGTTATTTAGTGGGTGAAATAATGGTTATTTTTAATTTAGAATCAATTTAGCATTACCAAAATGAGATAACTCAAGACCTTAAAAATCATAAACAGAATGCCTTTTGGCAGAATTGGAGATAATTAATTTCCTACTCTAATTTAATAATTTCATCCTCTACGTATTTGTAAGCTACATCTCCAAACTCAGCTAGCTACTTTGAGTGAATAACCCACATGTGCAAATATCTGTTTGTGTTTATGATCCAATGGCTTCTACTTACTGTGCCAGGAAACCTCAGTTCAGGTCTCAGCTGTGTAATATTCATATGCCAATATTGCAGGGTAGAATAAGGTAGATGGGTGCCTAAGTGAAAGTGTGACTCTTTGTGCTTGAGTGCTCTATGGGCAAGCAGGAAAAGGGGCCCTGTTAAACAATTCTTTTTCCCCACCTCAGAGCCACAATTAGACATACTCCTCCTTCAGCTCATTCCAGACAAGTCTGTATTACAGCCTTTAATGCACCAATAGATACTAGCTGGAAAGATTTCATTGTGCACATATTTTCCTGCTCTGGAAAAAAAAAAAAAAAGATATATTCATTTTCACTACTGAGCAGAACAGCTTCTCAATATGATTACTCTTTCCCATTGACAGAGGATTTCTGAACATAACAAAGAACATGTTGTTCTCTTTTGCCTGCAGAATATACTTTATTTCTGGAGCTTTTAAGGAATTTCCAAGCATTGACCAAGACAGATGAATAAGAATATAAATGATAATATATGCAAGTAATTGCATCATCACTTTATCTGAAAATATAGATTTAGGACGTGCCCTGTACCAAATTCTTGTAAGCATGTAAGACAGGTTTTTCCCAAGTTAACTGGAACTAAATGAAACCATCTGCTCCCAAAGTATTGCCTGTTTTCAGGTAGGTAGCTGAACTGCAAATGTAATAGAGTGAATATGAAGTAGATAAAGGTTACAATATGTGTTGTAAAGCTGAACAGGCATCCTTTGTTAGTGCATCATGAGCACATGGCTCTATTATTGCTCATGTGTTATGATATGACCTTGGTCTTCCACCACAATTTTTTATTATTCTATGGAGTGATATAAAGCTTACCCAGCTTTTCAAACACAATCCCTCAAATAACAGCCTCTATCTTCTCTTCACATTAGAGTGATTAATTTCACTTGTAATGAAGTTTTATAAGAAACTTAAAAGCAGAACTGTTTTATAGCCTGGGTTATCAAATCTTTGTTAATGCCGCTAGTGGAGTTTCAGAATATAAATTTCTGAGAAACAAATTCAACAAACAAACCATAATAATCTCAGATCAAGTAGGGTTCCACTGCCTAGGACAAATAAAGCCCTCTTGCAGATAAATACAGAAGACTATCATAAATATCACTTAGTTTCTTTGAAAAGCTAACAGCAGGAATTGAGAATTCCATTCTATATTAAAATAAGCAGTGATGTAAAACTTCAAGCAAAGCAGTACTAGTCTTTGTTGGTAGCTGAATGAACAAACCAAAACCAGTTTAATAGGTGTCCTGCCAATTTTGGGGAAAAAGATGTAACATAAGACTCCAATGAAAGAATCCAAAGAGTAAGGAAATCTTCAGTGCCTCAGTGGGAAATAGCATTCCTGTCCTCTAGAATGCATTAATTTTATGTCTTAATCTAAAAAACTGTAGCAGAACAGTTTATATCTGGATCAACCTGTTGCCTTTTGACCTGCTTTTGACAGAGACCCAGGCCTCAGAATAGCTCAGGGTTAAATCTGGCATATTCACCCTGACTTTTTGCAAATGATTTTGTGTTGGACTTCATGGAAATAGGAGGATCCTTGCACTCTGCTGTCCTCTGAGCTGCACCATGTCATCCCTCCTTGCCTTCTCAGTTGGTGCCATGAAAACCATGTAATCTTCACACCAATTAATGAATGAGGAATTCTTATATTTACTTTCTTCTTATTATCTATCCCTAAATCATCAGCATCATCACCAACAGAAACAATAGACTGGGCTAGATGAGCGTTTCATATGATCCATCAATATCCTTTTTGAAATGTCCCACATTCAGTTCTCTCCTTTTGCACTTTTAGACAAAAGTCAGCATGTCAACAGTGAAACTGCAAGCTGCCTCCTGCCAGTTCTTTGCCAGCCTTACATCTGGATCTTGCTTCTGATCACTAACCCTCAATGGAGTAGAATGAGGTGAAAATTCATAGAATCAGAGAATGGCTAAAGTCGAAGGGGATCTCTGGGTGTTACCTGATCCAACCATCCTGTTCAATTACAGTCAGGTAGTGCAGGCTTCCCAGGATTGTGTTCAGATGACTTTTGAATATCTCCAAGGATAGAGACTCCACAACTTCCCTGGGCATCCTGTGCCAGTGCTCAGTCACTCCCACAGTAAAAAAAGTTTCCTGATGTTCAGAGGGAAACTCCTGTGTTTCAGATTGTGCTCATTGCCTCTGGTCCTGTCACTGGGCACCACTAAATGGAGCCCGCCCTCCATCTCTTTGAACCTTCCCTTCAGGTATTCATATGGTTGAATAAGATCCCTCACTCAGCCTGCTCTTCTCTGGGCTAACAGTCCGAGCTCTCTCAACCTCCAAGGAATCTCTTAAAATTAAGAAACCTCTGGAGCAGGCAAAGGAAACAAGAGGTTTATAAAGCCATCATCAAAGGACAATATCCTCTGTAATCTAGTAATTACATTGATTTCTCCAAATCAGGTTAGAGAAAAGGATGTGTTGCTGGAATTTTATAGTCTGACTCCTGGAATTTGAATGCCGAGACATTAGGGGAGCATCTACATAGAAACCATAAAGCAATGGCAGAATAATTACACCATGGATGGGGCACGACAGCATCCAAAAGGACCCTGGAGTGTCCATCCAGAGTCTTCAAGTCCTCTCTTCATCCCTGGTAGAAATAGAGATTTATAATGGAATAGAAGCAGACTGAAAAAAGCTGCACTAAAGCAAGTATTTGTAAAACATTTGGTTCAGAGTTTCTCAATTTGAGATAAATAAGTTCTCTGTGACAATTCTTTATCAACAATTTCAGGGCTGAAACTGAATATCCTAAACAGAATTCGTATTCATACCAATGCTAAAAAGGCATTTCAACTGCAGGCATTTGAGCCTCAACCTTTATTTAAAAAAAAAATATTTTAGTAAGCACATTTAGTTTTCAGCTACCACATTTGATTAAGAATAAAACTGTCTTGTCTGGGACCATGGAGAATGTGAATATAGAATCAGAAACAAATAAAATTGCACCTAAATTTTAAGACTTAATTATGGCTTTGTTACAGACTCTCAGATTTATGGCTAGTGATTTGTAAGAGCAGCTGTGTACTGAAAAAAAAAGAAAAATGGGCGAACTTGTTAATTTATTGCCAGAGACTAGACAGTGGGAAGTAAATAAACTCTTTTCTTTCCATATTAGCAGTGGATAAGCTCCTTGTATTTGTCTTCATCTTTGACTATGCATTTAGCTGGTAAATTTTTCAAAATGAGAGCTTTCCCTATCCCCTCACAGCTCAATCCCCAGCCTGGCTCATTCTGCTTGCCCAGGACAGCAAAGGATGAAGAGCTTCCGAATACCTCAGCCATCTCCATCTGCCAGGGGAATTTGAGGTAAGCCAAATGTAATTTGCACACTGGAAGTTGGCCAGCACACCAGGACTATTATCTCCAGTTTTGCAAAAAGGACTATGGGAATGTTAATTAACACAAGTGCCCAAGACCTTGGTTTTATGTGTCTTCTGGAGGAAGGACACGGGGCTGGAGAGAAGCGCAGAATGTCTAATGAATGTGGAGGGTAGTTAAGTTGTTGGCTTTCGGTGGTCATGTTGTGCTTAGAGGCATATGGCACGTTTCATGATAGGAGAAGAAGGCAGAAATTACTCAGAGTCATGACCACCTCATTTTATAGCTGATTAGCTAGATGATGACTTACATGCAAGTCTGAAAACAAGTAGCTTAAATGAGAATATTTAGATTTAGATTTAGACAAGTATTTGAGCATAAGCCACTATGCCAAAATATGGCACCTATGTATGTGTTGTATGCAACAGAAAGGCATTTTGGCTGTAATCCTGTAAAGCCTCCCAGCACTTCTGGTGCCCAAACCCCTAAAAACCATTTTGTTCTCTGAGTTGTTTCTACTCTTTAAAGTAAAAACACAAATATACATTACAAAGCTGTCTGTCAGACTTGAATTTTGGCCTCTGTCTCTTTGTTTCTGCTAGCTTATCAACAAGCTAATTTTAGGCTGTAAACCCACATTTTCCTCCTTATGTATATCATGCTTCTCTGTATGCAAAAGCCAGAGTCTGATTGTGCTACAGTAGAGAATTCAGGCAGACTGAAAAATAGAAGATACCTCAAAATAAAGATATGCACAGAAATGAGCTTTCTTTCACATGAGTGAGCCGCGTTCCGGCCCATGACAAGAAAGAGAGATTTACTGTTGGAGGATGGACGCATAGATTAAGCCACTAGAGGGAGATGCAATATGCATTTGACTGGGATTAGATGAAGAGAGTGCTTTATACTATAAATACTGTTATGGCAGTTATAAGTAGCATAGTATCAATGATCTTTATCACAAATGAGCAGGGTTTTTAATTTTCTTTTCATAGCGTATAAAATATATACATATATAACAAATAGAAATAACATATAGAGGCATAATTGAGTATAATAGCATGTTTAAGTCCATATTCATGCCACAGTATATTCACATATATGCGTGGCAGTTGCTACATGGCTCTTCTGCTGCAAATGGCTTATGAGCACAGATCACAGTTCCCACCCTGTGTCTTTGTGGGATGAACAGCAGCAGGGCTGTGATGATATGTGATGATATGGTGGCTCCTGGGTAACAGAAATTCCTGAATTCTGGATGAAATGTTGACAGAACAAATGGGTTTGGGCCATGCTGCCACTTCTCTCTATGCCTACAGCCACCTTGATAATGAGATAATGGGCTTCTTGAGAACCCGTGTGGGCCATGATTAAAGCTGACCTTCCTCTCAGGGCATGTGACAGGTGTCTTATAGCTCTTGGATATATATTTTCTTAAATGGTTTATGGGTTAGGAAGATTAACCCCTAATTTGAGGCATAGTGGCAGGTTGTTAATGGGCAAATGTCAAGTGCAGAGGAACCGCAATCATTTTGAGGGACAGGATTAGAATTTAAAATCTGGTTGACAAATGGTGAAATGAACTGAGAAAAGCTGGATGTAGTTCAATGAAAACAGAGAAAAGGGAACGCTTCTAAGTGGAGATAATGAATTGTACAAACACCGGATGCAAAACGTCTGCTGGGCATCAGCCCCATGAAACAGGATCTGGAGGTTACCGAGGTTCACAGACTGAACTTGAGTCAACATTGTCACACAACTGCAAAAAATAAATATTATAGTGGGCTATGTAAACAGGAGGGTTGCACATAAAAGTCACCTGAAGTAATCCTTCCATGCAGCTATGCAAGGATAGTGCTTCTCACTTGATATCCTTGGCACTGTACTATAAAGTTGAGGTGAGCCAATGCAAGGGTATCAGATGGAGAGCAACAAAAATATTCAACAGTCTAGAAAATGGGTCCCTTTTGGAAAAACTACATAGCTTCAACAAGAAAAAAGTAGATAACAGATACCAAGGATGTGAAAGTTTGCTGTAAAGAGAGAAAACTCTATGGTTTGGGCAAAGATTAATGAGTTATCGCCTAACTTGCAGGAAAAAGAGATGTAGGATAAACATCAGGAAAAAGCTGTAGGTGATAAATAGCAGGAAAACAGAAGTGATTTACGTGAAAGATAGTGAAATTTCCATCATTTGAGATTTTCAAAAAAGAGGTAAACAAAGAAGTGAGTTGATCTTATTTGGGGATAGAGAAACAGACTAGACAATCTTAAACAGGACCTGTAGCCCAACTTCTTGACAGTATTATATATCTTCTCAAAATAAAAAAAAAAAGGGCTTCAGCAAATATTTGTTTGAATTAGAGCTACTTATAAAAGCAGTAGCATAAAATCAGAATTATTTTTGCTGTATATAATAATATCTTCCTGATTATCAGATACTTACAGACAACAAATAATATTCCAGAAAAAAATAGGTGGAATAGAGAATTATTTAGATTAGCCAGAAACTAGAGTATTCAGCGTGTATAGGGATCCACTTTGTTCTGGCGGGCAGATGAACCATACAAATTAATAAATCCTTTCTTGTCTATATTCTACAACAAGGTGACCCCAGCACATTTCTTTCTCAAGTAAAAGTAATAGCTTCTTGGTTGTTTTCCCTGTGTGTCTGATTTGAATTTAAAGCACAAACATCCTGGCACTGCTGTACTCTGGATCTGCCATGCATTCTCTGAGAACAAAAGCTCCACGCCTCCCTTGTTTACACCCCTTCCTGGCAAACTTCCAAATGCTTTGAGTCCAATCCAAAAGTACTTCAAACAGAAACCATACAGCTATGGGCGAATATTTTTTCTTTAACCAAACATGTCTACAGTACAATTAAACAAATATTTTTTAAGGTTTGCTATTGAATTTCATTAGCAGTAATACAGCCAGTTGGACAGCTCTAAGTGACAAAAAAAGAAACAAACAATGGATTGAAACAAACAGAAAGCCCAACAGGACATATTCTGGGAAAGATTGTTCTGAGTGGCACAGTCATCACTGGTAGGGCTGCAGTGCTCCCAGATGCTCCATCCCACTTCTGAGGCTTTTTGTGCTTCCTCTTTAAAAATACTTATTCATTGTGCTTGTGATTAATGAATCTCTTCATTTGGGGATGTCAGGTTTTGTGGTTCCTCTATATCCTGCACATAGAGATTTGTTCAATGAATGACAATTACAATGGAAGAGTTGTCTCAAAGAATGAAAGGCAGAAAAATCATTGTTTTGATTTTTATTATTTTTTCTTCTTTAAGATTAGTAATGGAATCCAGAAACATAGACCCAGAGAACTTAACTCTGGTGGAAACCAGTTTAACGTTGTTATTAGTTCCATTCGGCCCCCTCGAAGGATTAAAAGGTCATTTGTTTTATGTTACAAATCTTTCCCCAATTTATGTACATCTGACATGTTGGCTGCCTTGCAGAGAGGCAGCTGGAGGTGGAGGATGGGTGTGAGCACAATGCAATGGCCCTGTCAGGTCTGCAAATGTTAACAAGACCCTGCTCAGCTGAAGCTTGGTTCCCCCCATGCCCAACCCCTTTCCCCTGATGGAACTCAAGGCCAGATCCAATGACAAGCTCAGGCTTTGAATGAACCTGAGCCCAAAACCCCACCACTGCAGAACAGAGAAATCTGCACATGCTTCATTTCAGCATCATGGAGGGGATGTTCCCTGGGAGCCTGATCTATCCTCTCCTGGCAGTCACAGCTGCAAGTTTGACTCCAGAAACTGGCTGCTTCTGGATGGGAGCATGACATTGTGCAATCATGCATATGGGCATCAGGGCTGCCACTGCTTTCACAGCATTTTTTTGCTTGGGAATCACTTCAGCAAGACTGGAAGTTTGCCAGCGTGTGTAGGGTTTTGGCTGCCTTAGATAGATATCACCCCCTTAAAAAGAAAACACAATTAAAGATGAAGGAAACAAACATGCTTTTTTCCTAGAAATATTTTCATTTCCTTTCGTGAGAATATTGACTGGCAATAGAAATCAAAACAAATCAAGAAAAAACTCCAGCACTCAGATTTTAATAAAATCATTCTTTTCTTTTAGAGAGAGAAGTTTCTTCCCCTGCCCCCCAGTTTTTGTCAGAAACACTGCCAGGCAGCCGCCAGACTTAGAGCTGCACTCGGACAAGCCAGCCACTTTTTAGATCTTTGGAAATGAATGCTGGAGGTACTTTGTTATGCTTAGTTGATTTATCTGGGCACAAAAGGAGCGCAGGCACTCTGATGTAGATTAAACAGACATTTTGGTGGTTGAGATAATTTCAGTAGTGCAGTCATGGGATTCATTACTTAGAGTTATCCATCAATTTGACGAGCCCAGAACTATGAAAAACGAACAATTCACAGTCTGAATGGATTTCTAAAAAGAAATAGATTAAAAGAAAACAAAACAAAGCCAAGAGAGAAAGAAAAAGGAAGGACACAAGCACCTGCATCACATTGTGCTTTAAATTCAGCCTAAGGATTCTACTTAAGGTAATGGTTTGAAGCCCAGTGTTTCACAAAGTAATTTTCTCAGGCACTGTACTGACTGCATCATGGCAGAACAATCTCATCGGGGCATAAGAACAGTGAAAATATTCAGAGCTGGGCTTTCCTGAATTACAATGAGGTACAGAGCAGAAGCCCTGCTGGAAATCACTCTGCTGTCTCAGAGAAGAGAGCAGTTCACTCTGTCGACTGGGGGATGACTGTGGTGTCCTACGTAGAACCAAGCTTTCGTACCACTAACAGTTACCTGCTTCCCAGGGGCTGCCTAATTGCCAGCGCCATCAATCCCCTTGTCACCTGCAATTTCAATCAGTCCCCTAAAGGTTTTTCTACCTTGTTTTTAACTTCAGTACTACTTTCCCTTTGCCAAATGGGCCTTGGATATCTGTCATGCCAAATGCTTAAGTGATCGTTCCAGGACAGCCAGGGAGCAGCAAACTCTTTGATTATAGATGGCCTGTTGCATGTGAGATTAGGTATCTGCTCCACAATGAAGCTAAATGATACAATGCAGGGGCTGAATAACTCCTTTCAGTCATGGTCTGGGGTTGTTGTAATCCTTTTTATTTTCCTTAAACTGTGACTAGCCATGCGTTTTTAGTTACAAGTAAATGCAAATCAATCTGTGTGATGTCGACATTGGGAATCATGCAATTTTCTTTAATTCATGTTATATTAGCTTTCACCCACAAGATAATGTGCATGTGAAACTTGCACTGAGGAGAAATGCAGGGGTAAAGGAAGGCAGTAATTATGTATGCTGTAATTTCTCCCACCCAATATTATGCCATGCAGTGCATTTGATATGACTCTAACTCCACAGTAGTATGACATTTTAAGCAATGTCAGTATGAGCTCTGCAACTGTAGACCCCCATGTCCCTCCCTGTTCTGCCTTTCCCCTCATAGATCTCATTCACTTTACAGATGGCATTGCTTACCAGCAGCTGGAACAGCTACATAATGAACACACCAGCCTTGGGATGGAGTGATGAGCTCTTGGTCTAAATTTCAATCAATGATTCCAACATGAGGAGATTCAGAATTAGCCACCAAACCCACATCCAGCAAGGGCTGCTCTGACTGCAGGAATGCTCCCCAGGAAGACAATGGGCATGGGAACTGTAGTCCTCAACAGTGCTGAGAGAGAAAACACTCAAATACATCCCTCTTAAATGAATGATTTTTAAATAATTTCATGGAACAGCTGTTATTTTTACATTTAGATCACCGTTTCAATTGTTCTGAACTTTGTAACCATAAGATATTACATACAAGCTTGACAATGATGGAGAAAAAGTGCTGTAACTCCAGTGATCTGGATGGAGCTGGTCAGATTTGTTCTATCCAGGGACATGGTCTTAGAAATGTTGCATTTATGCTGCTCTTAGCAAAGCTTGGCATCAGGACCAATGCGCAATACAGCATTTAAAGGCAGTAGCAGATTCATGCTGTGTCTTAGATTTCTTTTAGGACATGAGTGGTTTATTTGGAAAAATATATCAAATAGTTAAAAAAGTGGGGGAAACATCAGCGCCTGAGCTTACTTCGGTTTGCAAGAGGAAACACACAAGTTGCTGTAATTAGGTCAACATTGTACTGAGGTATAATAACCTGCAGTTGTGTGAATGACACTTGGAGACCCGAGAGATCTCTCAACCACCATTCCTCTGCTTATCCTATTAACTTTAAATGAAATAAATATTTTGCCCCACTAGCATCCTCTATTAGGTGGATAGTGAATTTTAGGTACTGAATTCTCAACCCACCACCAAAAATTATCTCATTTTCTGTTTTAGGATGTCTGTGATTCAGAGGTTCCCTTCCTAATGCTGTCCTGATTTGGTGAGTCTCTACACATTGGAATAAGGATGATTCGTGAAACTTAGTGAGGCTTAGTAGGTCTTGGTTCAGCTTTCAGTCACCGCGGAATTTTGTCCAAATGTACTGCAGTTTTGCATTGCAAGCAAAAGAAACCACCAGATAAAAGGAATCAAAACACTGAGCTCATATTTATTTAATATAGTGATAAGTCTCAAGAGAGGATTTTATTTCCAAGAGCTGAGTTACAGAAAGATACTCACAGTTTTACTGTGGCAATTGTCTGGATTGGGGGTGTCTTCAGAATGACAGGGGTATAAAACGAAGGTTGAAGCATGAAATTTTAAAGATAAAGGGAGAAGAACTAAAGCATAATGTGATGGAAAGATCATCTATTAAAAAGAGCAGTGGACTTATATGAAACTGTCACTTCTATTGAAGAAGGCTATTGCACATGGCCGAAGAAAACCTGCAACCCTCTGAACAGTGCCTGTACCCAATAAGGTCAACATTAATGAACAAACAGTGGTCCAGTGATGCAGGAAATGAATATCTTATGCTTTCATCCAAGGTGGAAGGCCTCAGCTCCTCACTATTAACCATCTCTGTTGCAGACTGTGCTCCTTTGTTTACTTAGCTTTCTCCTGTGAATCTCAAACACCAAGTGATTTCAATATTGCCCTATCCAGTGAGTAATCCAGCGTAAAATACATACAAGCAGGCTGATTTTTCAGATGACGCCTCACAATAGTTCCTTTTTAATTGCATTTGACATTACTGGTAATGTTCTGTGCAACTCCATGCATAACACACATTTAATTGTACCTGTGTGGTAGTGATAACAGTACAGCATGGTAATCTTCTGTATTTGTAGCACGTGGGAGCCAATTCATCCTGGGTATTTCAATGCAGTTTATTAACTGGGAAGACTGGGTAACTGGAACCTCCTTTATTAAAGTTATTGGCTGCCCTGTAGCAACAGAAATTAATTGTAATAATAGCCAGAACAAATTAGCTTGCGTATGAATTAGCCCTTAAATGAAAAAAGGAGGGGGAGCAAACCTTCTCTTGATACGGAAAATGCTTTCATTCAGGAAGTGCAAGTATACTGACAAACAAAAGTGAGCTTCTCTAGGAAAAGAAATTCTCTCTTTCCAGATACCTGGCAACAGGACTGAGCTCTGACTTAAGCCTGATGGACAGGCACTGTGGCAGACTAGAAGGACTTTTACTTCAGACAAAGGTGCAGGTTCAGATCAGGGCTGTGTCTTGGGGAAAGCTGACCTTCGAACTGGAAGAACTGAGGAAAGTTGTGCAAAGATAGTTCTGGAAATGGTATAACTGTGTCAGCTAGTTTCTGCAGCTTAGCAAAATCATTGGCACTGCTTTCAGCCCTAAGCTGGTCATACACCTGAGTGATGTAGAGGTGCCCTTCTGCCAGTGGTAGACAGAGGATCTGTATGTTTTGCTATTTAGTATGAAAAATCTCAGTGCCTAATAAGTCAATTTTGGTCAGACAGAACTCATTTTTAATACCACATCCAGTTGTTTGTGTGAGGTGCATTGTACCTCTGAAGAGGTACCAGCCTCAACTCCCTTGAGGATAATGGAGAGCGATCTGGGGAATGATTCATGAAGCTCATCACAGGCATCTAGTGTCAGTCTAGCCTATCCTGCCTGGCCCTTGTTCCATTCCAGTGGAGCTTAGGTAACTTGTATATTGCACCTGCTTGACTTTAGGGACAGCTCAGATACCATATGGTCTCTAGGTGAAACCCTTGGACTGCCCCCCTCCTGAATGCAAGAGGTTGTGAATATACACTCAAGGCACGCAATATATACAATGTATACAACATTTACACAAGGTGCTCTTGACTCTGCACTCCTTTTCTGGTTGCACAGGAAAATGTGAAAGGATGAATGTAAAAAAACCGAACTCAAACATAACTATAGCCTGGTAGGCTAATTTTTGATTTTTGGATAGTTGAGATCCAGAATCACTCCTGATATTGCTGAGTTATTCTTTATTTTCACTAAGGCATGAGCGCAATGAGTACCAGGCTGTACCTTTAAAATCGTTGAATCGAACCATTAACCTAGCACTGCCAAGTCCACCACTAACCTGTGTCTTTAAGCACTACATATTAACCAGTTCGCTGATCAGCCTGTTACAATGCTTGACAGTCCTTTCAGTGAACTAATTTTTCCTAATATTCAATCTAAGCCTCGTCTGGTGCAACTTGCTGCCACTTTCTTTAATCCTACCACTTGCTACTTGGGAAAAGAGACTGCCCCCACCTCATTACAATCTCCTAGAGATGATAACCCTCTTGCAGCTCTTTTGCCAAGGAAGAGATGAATAGCATGTGGAGAAGACAAGTACATGAAGAGAGGGTCAACTGATATGTATGTTTCGGCTCTGGCAGGACGCTGACTCTGTCTTATTGGTGCAGTAGAATGTATTCACAGTGTCTGATTTTAGGTTATATACTGAGTTGTCTGAATTAAAAACTGGTCTCCTTGAGCTCCCTGGGTAAGTTGCAGACCCACAGATGATATAAAAGCTTGGTGCAACTCACAGGAGGAGGAAGGGCTGCTCTTTCCTTTCCCTTTCTGGAAGCCAAATCAACACAGGAAACAGCTCATCCTTCCTGTTTGTGGCTTAGTTTTCTCTCAACTGAAGTAGTGCAGAGGGTGAGATGCTGAGAACCCCTGCTGACATGAAGTAGGCTGGGATCAGGGAGGAAGAGGCATGCATGCACTGCTTCTGCAGCATCAACATCTGTTAAGTTGGCTCCATGCAGCCATACCCTTTGGGTGCTCTGAACTTGCCTTTGGAGGAGACTCTCTTTCAGCTGACTGTGTAAGGGAATTTAGGGTGTCTAGTCTCCACTTTCAGACCCAAGGTGACAGTGTGAGTACCTTCCCTCCCTCTCCAATTCTGATAATAGCAGACTAATGAGCAATGCTAAGAAATAATACAACGTCTCTCTGGTTTTACTTGTTTCAGAGAAATTTGTTGGGATTAATTCCAGCACAGTCTGCCATCACTGCCACAAATACTTTTTTTTCCTTTTAATTGCATCATGAAACAAATTTCATTTGCAGGCGTGAAACTGATTTTCTGTGAACAGAGATTACGGAATACATTTGTATAAAGCAAATGCATGAAGAATGAGATGTCAAATCAAACTTAAACTGGTGTTGCCTTTTTCTTCTTCGGTGATCTGCATGAGAGTTGGTTTTCTTAGGTCACTTTCTAGCTGTGTTCAACAGGGCTCTATCTTACCTACAAAGCCCTTCAGAAGTGCTTTCATGCTTAAGATTCAATCCTGCAATAAACAACATCATATGGCCTTTGGATTGGCAACGACTCTTGTGACTTCTGCCTCAAGTGGGGCAGACCCTTACCTTCTCACAAAATGCATTTTAGACTTGCCATCAGGCATTTTCTTTAGCCTGGCTTTTGTAGCAAAATCATCTGCATGGCCACTGCGTCTTGCTAGTCCTCTCCCCAGTGATATTTGGTCACATTCAAGTAAATTTTTCAGATGAACAAAGAGTCCTAAAAGAGTTGTAGAAGTTTGCTCTTAGATGGAGATCAGCAGCTCAGCTTAGTGTTATATGAAAGGCAAGGCAGTAACCACTCAACACTTTATTTGTCCATGCCAGGAGGTGGCAGCAAATTTACAAATCCGGCGTGTGTCAGATGGCCGCTTACAAAAATGCTGCCATTTGCCAGCTTAACAAATAAGTGGATGTGGAAAAGGGATGGGATTTGGGGACACAGAATAAAAATCAGCCTCAGTGCTCTGGCCTTGGAGGAAGCTGTGTGAAAAATATGTGTCCAACTTAAAATTATTCTTAATAGCAAATAAAATTACAAAGAATTTATAAGTAAAAAGTATTTATGAAAGCATCCCACGCGTTCTAATAAGAGTTTCTGCATTGAAGAGTCAGTTGGTGTTGTATGTGGGTCTGGAATCCCGAATTTTCATGTTAAATTGGAATTTTCTAACTTTATGTCATTCCTTCTGTGTTGGCAGGAAAAAAAATTACCCAACAACACCTATTCAAATCAACAATTTCTTTTAATCCAGAATGTGGGTGACCATGTAGAAGTGGAAAGCAGCAGAGTGAGGTTGAAGGTCTGAGAATTCTGTCCCTGGCTCCGTCAATGACCTGTTTTATGATTTCAGGAAGACTGCATCTCCTCCTCACTTTACCTGTTTGGTCTGTCTTGCCTTATTAATCTGTAAAATATTCAGCTTTGGGACCAAATCTTACTATGACTGAACAGTGTCTAAGCACAAAAGAGCCTTTGATTTCAGTTAGAATCACTAGCACAGGTAAATAGCAAAGTAGAGATTTATCAACATTTTAAGGGTAAATCTTTACAGAGGAAAGTATATTTGAAAATGGAAGGGGTGAAAATTCCATGCAGAAAAAGGCAATAATGGCAGGGCACCTTTACTAGCAGCCTCAGAAGGCCAAAGGATCAGTCTTTCTGATCTGCTTGCTACTCCCCTCAAAAGACAAAGGAATGTTTCATCTTTGCTCAACACCTCAGCCAGCAAAGCTACTTTCAATTTCATGCATCATCCATTTTTCTTAAAATGAAGACAAAAATCGGGGTTTTTTTTTGCTTCTTCCTATTTCCCCCCTCCCCCAGGAAGATTTGGGAATAATGCTTAACTGGGGTTCCTTAATTTCAGAAATTAGTTACTTGGAGTGAATTTCAGTTTGCTCAGTCTAGGAGAAAATTCATAAGCAGGAGAAATTAGTTTTGTGAATGACAAGAACAAAAATTAACTCCTTTATAAAATAATGCAAATGCTCAGGTTATAATCAGAAGAACAAAACAGAGAAGGAAACTGGTATCAGAGTGCCTTTGTGCCACCTAGGTGCGTCAGAAGAACTCTGAGGATGTTCTGAGGTATTGCCTACAATCCTGTTTTCAAGGCATAAATCCTCTGATATAACAGTGCTATTTTCTTTCATCTGCCCATGTTTTCTTCCCTTTGCAGTGAAGATACTAGGGTATTTTATGATAAGAGGGGGACATGTGCCACTTGTCTGACATAGCGGTGGTGGAAAAAGGCATTTGGTGGGGAGAAATTTGTAAACTGGCTTGAATTACAGCTCTGAGATCAAAAAATTTTCTTTGTCTCTGAATTCTTTTCGGGGAAGCTGAGATACTGGGCCTCAGCGTTGCCACAAAAATCAACACCTTCTCTGTTTTGTCTCAGCAAATATGTGCGAAAGAAGGTAAAAAGAGGAGAGACCAGAATGTCAGACGAAGCCTGTTAACTTGCAGAGCAACAATGAGAAACTGTAGGAATTGCCAAACTTCCAGTATTCCTATTCAGCAGAAATTATACAGAGACATAAACGATTAGCTATAAAAACAAACAAGTTCATTACTGAGTGAAAGGAGGTAAAGGAAGTCACCTCAAAATAAGAGTAAACCTGAGGAAGAGCAAACCAAACAATATTGTTATTGTAAGAAAACTGTAAGAATAGGCCTATGCACTCTGTCTTAGGCCTGAAATAGGCAGTTAAATAAAACAATGTCACCATTGTATGTATTTCTGCTATAATTCATTTCAACACCAATAAGTGAAAATGAAGCTGGCAAAGGAAACATTATTTTTAAAACAGAAATTGCTGCCCAGTAATGTATGCTGGAGAATGTCAGAAAGTTACTTTTTTGGATCAATATATGCTGTACACCTGAATCGTTAATTTTCTTTGCATGAGCAATTGGGAGATTTCATAAAAACATTAATTTTTAAAATGGGATATTAAAAAAGTTAATAACATGGCACAGACAACAGCATTTATTGATAATGAGAGGAAAAGATGGGCAGACATGCAGCAAAAATGGCTACAGGACGCACAGAGGAATGAATATGCTGGTTTTGCTGGCTTTATCATGGTCTCTCATTAGGGGAGTTTCTCATTGCCATCCTAGTTCTCCCCCTTTTTTTGTACCACATCTGTTTCTTCTGCCTGGACTATGATGACAGCTACAAGGAAGACTTCAAAAAGAAACCTGCAGACCTCAGAAACAGATCCAAGATGAGAGAATGGAGATCGTCTGCTCTGCTGGACCCTGTAGTGCTCTGCTATGCACTACAGAGTGATCCTCTTTTAGATTAAAAATTTCCAACAAATTACTTAAATGTCAGCATAAACAAAAATGATGTTGAGAAATCCAAAGGAACTCTCTTAGGATTTTTCTCTGCTGACTGTTCAACTCCAATTTATTGGAGGGTAGGAGATAAATTTCAGTTTGTTTATGAAGTCTCAGTATTTTCTGGGTATGAGGAGCTGGTCTGAAGGAGAAATTACTGTTGTTGCATGGAGGAGATTGCTAAAGCATCTTGTGATTCAAAGCCACCCAGGATGCGGTTAAAGTGCAAACCTGTCTCCATTGATGTTAGCCCTGGGCTTGTAACGCCTGAGCCCTTTGAAGTGGCTCTGCTTTCCCTGTCCTTTTTCTTTTCTTCTACCCCCTCATCAGCTCCTCATTCCCTCATTTCTGCTGAAGTAACTTCCCCACTCACTCTCCATAGGCCCCCTCCTCTTTATTACCCTCCCAAAACTCCACCTGCTCAGAGACCAGCTTCAAAGGCAACAGTGATTAACTCAGGGAAAGAAGTCATAAAAGCACCACTGCCTGTATGTAAGGAGGCATTCTGCCACCCATCCAGCTACAGGTGTCAGAGGCATGTTAAGCACCTCACAGCAGCTTTCCATACCTCCGATGGGCACACAAGCTCATGAACATGGTTTTGCGGTGTTTTCACTGGCTAAACTTGTGCTTGTGCTTCTGCTTCAGTTAGTGCATGGGGACTTGAGTTGCTGCTTTTCTTTAATGCCATACAGCTCCTGCTGCTCCTGGTCTGTCTGTGTGGAGCTAGAGAGTATTACTAGGTGGTTCAGTGGAAGAAGAGTCATTTCTATGGGATCTGGATCTGACATCCCATTCTGCTCATATCCATGGTAGGGCAAAGGGAGAATGAAACAAATTTCTGAGCAGTTTTTAAAATAAGAAAGGAATAATAATATCAACAGTAGGTGGAATTAACTCCTTCAAAAGTCCCAGGTTCTGTAGGCTGAAGGTGTCAGGGAAGACTGATAAAATCTAGCTCATCTGCCAGAGCCCAACTGTGGTCAGTAAATCATTATTATCTAACAGCTATCAGGTAGCCTATATGAAGTGAGTTGACCTCTTTCAGGCTCCCAGTGGGTAAATGTTCACCCTACAAAACAACTGGTGTAATTGGTGTTAATTGTCAGTGTCAGCAGAGGCTGTGAGATGTCCACTGTCTGTCAGGGCTGAAGTATGTGGGAGGAGAATCGCAACAAATGCTCTGCACCCTGCAGCAGATACCGAGTAGACAAACCTCAGCGATCAGTCCACAGTCAATTCTACAATAAGTAAATAAATAAAAATAAAAAGTGAAAAATCCAAGGCTGCTTGTGAGTTAAAGGCAGGACCATAATGGCTGAAGCATTTCACCAGACCTATCGCCTCATGAGCATGCTGGAGATGCTGCTGAATTAAACAGTGCCATGGAAAATCCAAGCCTTTCTGACCAAGGTAGAAGCTTCTTCCAGGATTTCGGAGAAGATATGTATTTTAAAACAAGCTCAGAATGGCTTCCTGTGAGCAGAATTATTTTTTTCTGTTACTTCAGCCTACCAGTTTTGAAAGAGAGGGAAATGCTGTAAGAAGCTCTGACCCACTAAGGCTGGAAGGATGCTTATTATGAGTGACATTAAATTAATGGAAGACAAATAGAAAACTCAACTGAGGCATAACATTAAGCAAGGACCACTGAACATAGGGTGAGCTAGCCTGTCAGCCACAAAATGCCCTCCTTCTCTCCTGCTGAATGAAGGAAAGGAGCAATATCTATGGCATTCCCATATAGTTATGGTGGTGGTGTTCACATCTTTTTTGCCCTTGATGAAACATCAACTGTTGTGCCACTATTGTCCTAAACCCAGCATAAGTAGCATCCCAGAGACGTTTGTGATTCCCTTCACTGATAGACCCAAGCCTGCCTCGCTGAGAGACTCTCGAGCATGGTTTGCCAGGCTCTGGTCCCATTCAGGCCCTACATGAACACATGGTCTGTCAGGGGTGTCAGTATGTCAAAAAGGGGTTTCTTTCATGAAGGTGTTAAACTATCATCATTTTAGGAAGATATTGAAGTCATTAGATTTCAGATGACTGTTATCAGCATACAATAGAGGTGCATAATGACATCCTAGGGCAAGATAGAATTTAGCTCTCTCCAATAAATAATGCAATTTAATTTTACAGGTTTCCCCCACCTGCCTTTGGCCACGTCTTGCTGTCCGGGGCATTTGGGAGATGGCTTATATGACTGCATGTAAATGGTTCTCAAATGGCAGAGACAGCAACACAGCTTTTCCACAGTGGGCACTACATGGCTGCATTGTACTCCTGAGTTAAGGGAAGAGCATAGCAGATTTGTCTTATTGTGCTCCAACCTAGGCCTGTCATTTGCTGCAACACTTTAAATCCATAAGATCTGTAAGCAAGTTAGTCCTAAAAGGATACAGGGGGCCAGCTGGTGTCATAAAACTGCTCCTTACCAGCCTGACAGCAAAAGCAACTAACTTTCATTCACATTGGTTGCGGCTCTTTTTTGCTAATAAGAATTTAACCCATATCAAATCTGCTCCTAATGGTGCACAGAATCTCTTTTGCTTGTCACTTCCACAGCTAACATACTCTGATGTGGTCAGAAAGGCAAGAAAGGGCAGACACAGGTTTATCCCTCCTTCCCTTGCTCTCAGCTCTGTGTCCTTCACACATAAGGGTTTGTCTTTGTAGACTAAGCCATAAGAAGCAGAACTGATAAAATATTCAGGAGACTTTTCAGTGACCTCTGCAGTAGGACTCCCCTCCATCAAGGTACCATAAGCTCAGAAGGGAAAAGTGAAAGAAAATCAGTCTTAACGATCAGCTTTTCTGATCAGCCAAATAAACATAATTCATTAATGCCAGTTCATGTGGAGAAATGTACCCATCTATATAAATACAGCCTATAGGTGTCCTGGCCTCTTCATTAACAATCCGGGAGGAATGAGAAAGTGCATAGGGTTTTAAAACACCTTCTTTTGCAGCTGCTGGAAAGCAATTGGAAATATGGTTAAGGACTGAACACGCTGTACTGGACTTTAAGAAGAATCAGGACACTGAGGAAGGAAAAAAGCCCAACAAAACAACTTGCAAAACCCAGCAGGGACTCCAGTCAGCTGGAATAAACCCTTATAGCAATAGAAAGGATGTTGATTTTGTTTGCTTTTTTCTTTTGGTGGGCTTAAAACTATTTTCTTCCTCTTCCTTCAGAGAGAGGAGCTTTGTCTTGCAACATTCAGCTGGAGAACATGCAAAACTTTAGGCAGCTACAGCTTGTTATCTTCTGAGAAAGCTTTGCTGGGAAAGTTTGGGGCTTTTTTTCTGCCAGTGGCTGCTACAAGACACACAACAGTTTGTACCTGTCAGCAAACCCAGTCCTTTTTCTTAACAGCCCTGCTGCTCAACACTCTTATTTCACAGTGTCAGGCACTGTGAGCACTTTAATCTGTTAAAAGGGCTCTTTTTTCCTTTTAACACTGATCCCATGTTTTATTTATCAGTCTTTGATTTAGAAACGCTTAGAAGGCATAACACGTTTTCTAAGATGGATGACTTTTGTGCATGCACACGTGAGTGTGCATAGGTGCTGTTGTCGTTGCTGGAAGCCCAAAGGAAAGCATCTTTATAAAGAAAAACTCTCTGGCATGCAGTCCAGGAGAACTACTACTCTCTAACAACAGCTTTCTGAGCACAGAGGCCTATAAATATGTTCTGTAAAGAGCCAGATTCAACTCTTGGCTTTAATGGGCTTTTTTCCAGGTCCTGCTGAAAGAGAGAGAAATAGTGGTGGATAAAGGGAGACCTAAAAACTGCATTTTGTCTCCAGAATGCTTAAAGTCATGTGAAAATGGTTAGGTTTATTGTCTCCATCTGATAATATAAAACTCAATCAGGGATTACAGAAACTTAATTTTCTAGCTAAGGAAATAAAACCCCCCTCACTACCCCACAGTGTTCAGTGTTTCATAGGGACAAGTATATTCCTGCTCCACAAGCTGCCCTGCCCTCAAGCCAGGCTTGCAAAGGTATGAACGTTCTCCTAGCTCTCCTACTCCCCACAGAAGCAGTGTGGCTATGTCAAAAGAAACCTTAGAAACCCCATCTTCTCATATGCAGATCAGAGAGCTCCACAGCATGTGTCACAGTAAAAGATCCCTCTGGCCACAGAAATTACTCAGCGTATGAGCCAGGAGCAGCCAAAAGCAGCTGTTTTACTTGCCAAGAGACTGAGTATGCAGTCTGCAACTTCTACAAGTTGCTGTTGCAGAGAAAGAGGGTCTTTAACACCACTCAGTCATGCACACATGCCCGGAGTGGATCCAAGCCCTCTCTGTCACCTGCTGCACCTCTGCCCGATGTGCAGATCACATCTGCACTACACTCACAAGGGACATATATCCATAGATGCATTCACACGTGTTCTTTATACTGCAAGTACCTGTACCCTGCCGTGGAACCTCTCCTGGCTTTGTAATATCCTAAACATCAATCTATTATATTATTAGGGATGTTATAAAAAACAGTCTGAAGAAGAGAAAATGCATGCTGCTTCAGAAATGTGGGCTAGAGAACATCTGCCCCGCCAGAGGTTAGCTGAGAAATCCAAAGTTGAGGCTGTACCTGCAGCCACAAAAGATGAAGGCTTCTTCAGAGAGCAGCTGGGAGAAGGAGGTGAATTTTGCTGCTGCCTGACACTGGGTGAGGAGATCTCTGGGGAGTGACAGTTGGGCAGCATGAGCAGCCACTAGCACCTTCTCCTCTCAGTGTACCCAGCCAGGGTCCTACATTTGCAGGCAGAAAGGCTATTACTGTGTTGCTCTGAGCTTTTGTGAGTTCCTGGCTGACCTGCTCTTAAGCAGGAGTACTGGGAAGTCTGGCATTGCTCTTTGGCCACCTATTATACCCTGATTTACAGTCTGATTTACATGAGACAAAAGTCAGTTCAGGATCAGATCTCCCGGGAAGGAAAGAGGGTAGGGAGCATCCTGCAGGACAGGAAGTAATCAGAACACTCCAGCCACATTGTCTGTGGGCATTTTCCTTTTCTTCCAATCTAACAAACTCCCTCACTGTGCACATGAATCTCACTGACATGAAAGCAGATCCTGGGATTATCTGATCAGGGACAGCAAGCCCTACCTTTTCGAAATCGAGGGATATTGTGTAAGT
Organism: Psittacus erithacus; assembly: GCA_009867235.2. Lineage (NCBI taxonomy): Eukaryota > Metazoa > Chordata > Aves > Psittaciformes > Psittacidae > Psittacus > Psittacus erithacus. The sequence continues at coordinate 27,599 of WYDI02007661.1, read as the reverse complement.
TCTAGCTATGAGACAGCACTGGGACAAGTGAGATTCTTGTTACTGATGCGGTAAATGTCCTGCAGGGAAGTTGTCAAACCACTTCACTTGCTCTTCAGAAGCAAACAAAGCTAGTTCATGCCCATCACTGTGCCCCAGTTATCAAAACTATTTTAAATATCCAAAAGGGTAATTGCTGTGATAGCCACTGACTCCTTGTATTTTCTTTTTTTATTACCCTTATCCTTATTTATATCTTTTTCTTCTAAGACATTTCTGAAAGCAATGGTTTTAGGCTTGCATTTAAACAAGAGATCCCTGGGATGTCACCCCAGTAGTTCAATAGGTGCTCTGTGTTGCCAGCGTGGCAGCTGCCACAGGGTCTGTCAGACGGTCGTGATGATGATGATGAGACATCTTGATACCCTTAAAGTCCTGACAGCTTTTACTCACATTTCACTGGGAAAGGGTCATTAATACCTGATTGCTTAAATAAAAGATTCTGTTCAAAACCTTCCCTTGATTTGACCGTACTGCACATTGGTCCCATCTCCAATAGCAAAGTGATGAAAATATGGTTCTTGCTCTACAGAGACAGCTCCATTACGTAATCCTGTCAATCAGCTGCCAATCACTATGGTAACTGGGTGCCAAATATGGTATTAAAATAAGCATTAAATAGCTGCCAAATGAGGCCCTCTCCGCTCTCATAATCTTAAAATCTTCATCTTCCTTCTCATCTTCTGTCTGCTATTGATGCACAGTTTTCACTTTATTAACAAGGTCTCTGCAGTGAGACCCTGCTCAGTGTCCTGCAGCTATTGCGATATGACTGAGGCTGGGAAACGGGGTTGATTGAAATACATAAGTACTTTTCAAAGAAATATAAACCAAAGATTTTTTTTTGCTTGTTTCGTCTTGTTTAATTTGGAGTCTCTTGTTACACTCTTCATTTGCATTAGCATGCCATAGCTGTTGTCCATGTTCTCTGATCAGCCAGCCAATGACACAAGGACAAAGTCAGACCAAGGATCTTCTAACCTTTTATCTTTCCTTCAGTAGCAGCAGACATGCAAGGAAAAACTATAGGAGGCAGAGGAAATATACAAAATCTTACAGCAGTGTGTAGTCCTGGGACTTCCTGAGCAGGATGTAATATCCTCAATATCATAATTGCTCCTGATAGGCCTTCTACATCAAATTTGTTAATCTCAATTTGAACCCATTTGTACTTTTGGCCTCCACAACATCCTGAGTCAAAAAGTTCCCCAATGTAATTCGTGCAGGGTGTGAAAATTTCTTCATGCTTCTGCTAAACCTGCTCTTTGGGCAATTCCACTGAACTGCCTCCTTGAGTGTTATATGATGAAAAATAGTTTAATTCCCCATTCCCATCTCATGAGCCAGGAAACTGTTGTTTCAGTTACCGAAAAAAATGCAAATGTTTTGTTTCCTTCTTTGTTTCCATACACTGCAGGTTGAAAATATTGAACATTTTTATAGTTAAAAGGTTATAAATAACATTCTTGGAAAATTCTCCCTGTGATGTTTTGAACGCAGCCAAAGCAGAAGGGGAATGAGACTTACTACTTCATAGGAAAACTTTTCTTCCAGTTTGAAACAGAACAGGTATAATTTTTGCAAAAACTGAACATGAAGACGCTTTGGACAACTCAGTGTAATGCATTTCAAGTAAGCAAATGTGTCCAGTTGCCTAAAAGTTGAAAACAAAGCCTGCCTTTCAAACAGCCATCATACAGTGAAAAACAGAAACACTCCTGTCCTTCCCCTCAAATCTTTATGCCAAATATGCTACTGTGAATTTTGGTGTTTTGACAACATCAGACATTTCAGGATTTTTGCCTCTGAACTGAAATTTCATCCCCTCCAAATAAAAATCAAGCAATGTTCACAAAATATATCTATTTTGAAGAAAACAATGCTGCTAAAATATTTCTTGCGGCGTGCATAGGTTGATCTCAGGAAGGAGAAAAGTGACCAGTATTTAATTTGTGACTATGCCCTGCTGAAAAGTGTTCTTTTTACGGGATGGGTCTCAGCTTTGTCATAATCTCCCACTGCAAAGAAACCAGTGCTCTCTGTGACTGACATTTGCAGAAACCCTGCAGCCAGTGGGTCTTCCATGCCAGGACATCTCCCTTGCTCAGTGCCAGCTAGGATGTGCAATTCCATCCCCTCAGGCACCCCAACCAACTGTCCATGACTGGCATCTCCTGGAAATCTGGTGGCTGGCTGCTCCCTGAAGCCAGGAGCTATGTGCACCATGCATCTGGGAGAAGAGGGAGTGTTCTGCAACAAAAAGGCATTCACAGGACCACAGATGCTGGTTTCTTCTATGCCCTAGTAGTTGGACCACATTCATGAGCAGGCACGCTGCCATTTTGGCAGGTGGACTTAGGTGTAGGTAGCCAGAAGGTCACATATGTGCCTAAAAGACATTTGTTGAAAGCAAATGCTCTGAGCCAGGAATAAGAAATAGTCCAGAGCTCCCAAACATCATTAGTACAGTGTCATACCCACAACTGGATTAAAAATAAGTACAGGAGCTGTGGCAGGTGAGATACGGCTTTCGTGATTATGGGCAGTGTTTTATTTTATTTTTTCATTACTTTTTGTCTTTCTTCTATGGAATGGGCAAAAAGGAGCTTCTCAGATTTGATAACGAATTTTGAATTGCATGTATCATTAGGGTAAGGCGAAAAAAAATCCCTGTCCAAATATACTTCACAACTTAGTGTGTGGGTACGTATACAGATTAATATGATACTGATGTAATGCAATTAAGAAAAAGCTGAGTTATTGTTTGAGACAAACATTATTTCCCCATAGAAAAGTAAATCAATTGCAATTTTTGCACTTGCTGCTAGAATTAGCACATTTTACTCTAAGTCAGGTCTACTACTGAAGTGAGGTACTACTATATTTTAGCTATGCTGATCAAAGGGCAGAGGCTGTGACAGGTACAACATGTAGGTAATCATGCTGCATGTGTAACCATTCAAGAGTTAATGAGGGACAAACTAAACCTAAACACCCCCCTGAGTGTTTACATTCTTTAAAAATAAAATAAAATAAAAACAAGCCAAAAAAGAAAAAATTAAAAAAAAAAATAAAATAAAGAAAAGAAGCCAACCTTTGCCTGTTTTTCCCCTGAAGCAGTGGTAACATAAATTGTCTTCTGGAATTATTTGTTGCCACCAGTCTTTGACATAATCACACTATGACTCCCGCACCTGTAATGTGATATACAGGCAAAACAAAGGTATGAAAGGAAAGGGCTCAGCTTCCTCTTCTTAATTACTTCATGTAAAACAAAAGCCACCCAATGGGTTGTTTGGAAGGGAAAACAATACCAAGCACCCTTGCAAGTTGCTGTGGACAAATGGCATGTAAGTAAAATTCTCCACCTGGAGCAAAGCCAGGGGACATGGCTGTCACCAGCACCTTTCTCTCATCCCCCATACAGAAACAGAAGTGCTTTCATCCCATTTAGGTACCAAAAGTCTTCACTTTATGGATAGCTGTTTTGGTGTGAGGACAGAGTCAAACGCAGCTTTGAGCAGCCAAGGCCACAGTGGAGACTTGCAGGAAAGGAAGAGGGTGGGATGCAAAACAGCTGCAAAAGCCATGTCCCTGAGCCAGATAGGGCAAAATGTGCTTGGAGCTTTCTGGAAGCCAGACTGGCCAAGAAAGGGTATGTCTCAGTTGTGCTGTCTCAACAGCTTTCACAAAAAGAGGTCTTAGGGGGTTGTGGCACATTTGCTTCCCTGCAAATTACTCATAACCAAAAACTGGTTGCTGCCAGTTTTTGATTGCACTGACATTGAGTGCCCATAGGATTATTTCAGGATACATGTGAATAACAATATCATTAAGCTTAAAACAGCAGGATTCCCTGGGCTATGATTCTTGATGCGTGTTTGCAAACCTGAGGCCTGGGTGGTGGCTCAGGATGCCTGTGGAATCCCACCAGGCATGCATGGCATGCTGCAGGCAATCATCCCAGGTCTCAGCTGGGAAGGCAACAGGTTTTGAACACATGGGGACAGACATTGCAGCTGCCATCTCCAGACTCAGCCCAGAGCCACGATGGCATTTTTCCATTCCAGTGTGAGCCATAGGGGGATTGAAGCTGGACTTATTGGCTTGATGCTGGGTAGAGAAGAGATGCTTCCAGAGTACTAGTCTTTGCTGCCTTTGCAGTTTCATTGCTGCCTCTCAGCTGTGCACTGAGCATTTCTGCAGCAGTCCATGGGAAAGCCTCTTTTGCCTGCCAGGCTGCCAAACACAAACTGGAGGTGGCAATGAAAGCTTCAGAGCTCACACTCTGGACTGAAAGTAGGTCTAGTACTATTTATCTACACTATAAAAAGGAATATGTGAAGGGGGGGAGGGGAAGCTTAATATAAATACCTGATATTAGGAAGTTAATTTCCAAAGAACTGCAAAAGACGCTATTTCTTTGTATCTTATCTTTGAAGACTTACTAGTGTATGCTGTTACAATACCTTCAGCACTAGCATGTTTTCTTTTTTTAAACAAACACCAAGCAGTTCAAATGTCATGATTTAAAACTCTTTAATTCAGTCAAAAAAGGAAGAACCCTAAATCATCTCTGCTGTGTTTTCTCACATAAAAGAACAATAACTAAGAACAGGAGCTAATCTAACGCACATATTCATGTCCCTCTAGCGACATGTAACAGGAATGGCTTTAATAGACATTTTGTCCTACAGAAAAAGTAGGCTTTCAGAAGGCACAAAACCATGTGGACACCTAACTCCACAGACTATTTTCTCTAAGATGTACTTTTTTCTTTTTGTAACAAATTCCCAGAACTCACCACAAATATATTAATGACAGCAAACCCCTTACTTGGTTGAACAGGGAAAGTCTCCCAAGATTGTCCTTTTGACTCAAATGTGTAAAAACAATAGCTAAAGGGAAATCCCTCTAAGATCCCTCACTGTTTCCCACTGCCTTCACAGCACACCTTTAAACTCCATCAGGGTTTCAGTCCTGCCTCCAGTCAATAAGATAATACACAACTACTTCATTTTCACTTTTTCTACACAAGGTTAGTATGAAGCATCAGGCAAGACATAGTAAGGCTGACCACTACCTGGTCCCAGCTCTGTGTCATATGCAGGGTTCAGTCCCACCACCACTAACTCCTGAGCACAGAAAGCACTGCAGGAGACCCACAGCCTGCCTGAATCATTCTATCCCTCTCAGAGTTCCCAGGAAGGTTCTGTCTGTGACACAGACACCCCCAGAAGTACATTGCTAATTGTTCAGGTTTGTTTTTTAAAGGATACGATCTGATGGAGGAGCTGAACTCAAGACATCTGTTTTCTGACATTGTGCAAACAAGCTAATTTCCCTGGCCCCTGGCTGGAGATGGATATTTCTTTTTCCCAGTGAAGAGCTGAGGTTCATGCTCAGGTTTTGCCATAGGAGGAGGAGTAATGGTTTTAAACTAAAGGAGGGGAGAATCAGTCTGGACGTGAGGAAAAAGCCCTTTGAAATGAGGGTGGTAAAATACAGGCTGCACAGAGCTGTCCCTGAGCGATATGCAAGGCCAGGCTCTGCCCCTTTCAGTATAGGGAAAGAGGAAAAGGAAAGCATGATCTATTCAGAGTTATTTGAGACTGTCCCAGCTAAGAATCCAGACTTGAATGCCTTGTAAAACAAGCTTTTAGCTTAACAAGCCTTATCTACTGGCTGTATCATACTGGCCTTTATAAATATTTTATGTGTTTTCACTTCTCTCCTTCCTACATTTATTTCTTAAAAAGAATTTATTAAAACTGGAAAAAAAAAAGCATTTGAGGAGCATTTATTTTAAAGGCTTACAGGATGATGTAGTCAAAAACGCATTTTAAACACTTAGCAGAATCAAACATCAGAGATTAAAGCAAGGAGAGAACCAATTAACTATGTTACATGGTAAAAGGACAGTCATAAACCCATCAAGTTGTCTGGGTGGTGAAATGCTTTCAGTCAGAACTAGATAAAAGGTGTTCAGAAGAAAAGTACTATGTATTGAAAATATTGTTAATGCACACATTTTTTAACTCCAATCCTTAAGGTACAGAGCTTAAGGTCAGCTTGCAATAGCAGAAAGCTGCCTTTGTAAGAAATTCATATATATAATTTTTTCAATTCTATCTCAACAAAATGGAGAAAGGACTCAGTAGTGCAGAAACTGTAAATACAGGATAGGCAGAATTCATTATAAACCGTTTTTCTTCTTATATGAGCTGTACAAACCGATCCTATTTTAAAATTTATACTGTAGGCTCTTTAATAAATATGCATTTGAACACAGCACGTCCTTTCCTATAATATGATCTTATAGTGACCACAATCTGTATCAATGACAATTTTGTCCATAAGACTAAAAGTTTTTGCAGATCTGTATGCCTACAGCTGGGGAGTGACAGAGCCTCCTGATGATGAGTGTAGTTTTTATACTCTTACAGTAACCCGTGGGTCCCATTGTTCTTTTATTTGTCCCATTTTCATATTCTTCTCTAAGCACTGGTGAAATTAGTGCTGAGTGAAACCTCTATGTAGAAGTGGAGAAGAAAGTCTGTATGCAGCACAGATAATGAAAGGGACCTCTAACAGAAGTTCTTCTTGTATAAGACAGTAATGCAGTAGAAAGGAGGTAAAATGATGCATTCCACTCATCTTATTACCAGAGGATCTTTTGAACAGTAAACTTCGTTTTTCTTTCCACTGTACTAAAACAAAACTCAGCTTCTCCAAAAAAAAAATCTATGGAATTATACTAGCACAGTATTCTAGAGAAATAGATTCGCTGTACTTAAAGGAGACAATTGAGGAAGATTACAAAATGAAGGGCAAACTCAAAGTCTTCAGCTATCATTAAAACTGTTCATTTCTTTAGCAAGGCAGAAAATTGGATAGCTCTCCTTCTGTTCATAATTTAATGGCTTCTGTTCAGTCAGAGCCCTACCTACCTGCTTAAAAGCAAATCATATGTAGCAGCGATGCACATTCATTACCATACTCTTTCAAGATAATTTGACAGTTCCATGGCATGGTGCCACAGCTGGTTGTTATCTCTACCCCCAAGTATCACACTCCCCTGCAAGATGTTTCAGTGACAAGGAAATTCCTGGTAGCTCCATTTGTCTTTCTTCATCTGGTCAATATCTGCTCCAAGGGGAAGTGCTCCAGGGATTTTATGAAGAGATGCAGCATAAAGCAGTCCCACTGTTTCTGTGTTGGCTTTCAGTTTGTTTGTTTGTTTGTTTGTGTTTTTCTTAAGTTTTAATTATTTACAGAAGGAGCAGTTAACTGGTGTCGTGGTTTAAGCTTAGTCGTAAATTAGAAAACGTACTGTTGAACCCAGGACAACTGGAAATAATGAAGTGGAAAAAAGAACCTCTCACTCTCGAATACTGGAAATTGCCCCCAGTCCCTCCCACAAATCTAGCTGCTTCTTATCCATTAATGGCTCCCTCAGAGAACTCAGGAAAGTCAATAAATAAAAGATCTAGAGGCACCATTATTCAATCGTCCCTCTTCCTTATACAGGTTTACTGTTTTTCCTGTATGCTCTGCTGCCACAGTCTTTTATGGCCCAAGAGGTTAATAGTTCATCAGCTCAACAATAAATTTATTATAAAATTGATGTTAAAAAACCCCCCAAAATCAAGCCAAACCAAAAAATGTCCAACTCCGTCATTTTCTGCCTTATTGTCAAATGTCCCACCGCTTAGACTTGATTTGCACGATTAACTATGCATATGTTTTTTCTCTGTCTCCAAGCTGAGAATTACCTCCTATTGAGGCTGTATCAGCTGCTGGTGCTTGCAGATTGTCTTTGTCCTTTCCAACCTACAAAATATCATCTGCAGAATCCAAATCACTGTCTGCCTGTTCTCTTATCTTCAACTTCTTTTACCCATCAATAGCCAAGTTGTGCTGTTCAATAACCACGACATACTGTAGGAAGAAACTGATAAGTACATCAAACAGCATTCACAGACTACACACAAACATGTGCCACTGACACTTTGTATTGCCTGTGACAAGTCACCCATCCCCACTTGGTCTTTCCAGGCTCATAATACAGATTTCAAGTGTGTGTCACTATAGGAACTCTTTATTGTAAAGAACTTATGTATATATAATCACAGTTACAATCTGAAAACTGTATGAAGACAAAAAGTGCATTTCTTTCTAGTAATGCAAAAAAAAAAAAAAAGTGAAACTGTTAACAATGGGAGAGCTAAATTAAATATTTTAATAAAAAGTGGTCAGATAACCTACTATGATTTAATGGAAGCACTTTAGGATTTCCCTTTATCTAAGGTGTGGTAACTGGTCTCGTGTGACTTTCACATCTGTTGCTCTGCAAAGTAATACTCATTTTGTGTAAAATTCACACTACTGATCTGGCTTGTACTCCAGATGACCAGGAGTTTGTATGTGGTTGGTTACTGAAGATTAGTTGAAGAGGTGGAACCCTTTAAATTACTTGAGGTTTTTGTGACGTGCTTATTGTCATCTGAAGCAACCTCTGTATTTTCTGAAAACCTACAAATTTCCAAATGACCACAATTCTCAAAGCTTAAAGCAAACTTTAATTTACTGGATGGAAGTTACTGCAGAAAAAGTGATCATTGTACCTCTACTTTAGATTGAGGCTGGATTTGTAACAAAAATCTTAAGTGTTATTCACTGCAAGCAAGGAGAAAAAGCTTGGGCTAATGTGGAGTGCTCAGCAGGAAAAAAAAAAAAAAGCTTAATCTCTTGATTCTCTCATAGTGTTCCCATGAGATCTGAGTAAATCAGCTAATGTCTAGTTATGAGTTACTCTTACCCAGGCGCTGTTCTTCAGATTTTTTGTAAATGGCTAGAGGAACCAAACCAAGACTAAACTAAAGATCACTACTCTAACGAGTCATGTACCTAAATGTGATCCAGTCAAACTTAGGTTTTAGTGCAATATATCACCTAGATTATCTATTCTATAATAATGTATATTACATGTGTGCACTCAGTATTCCTGCAGTGGCAAGACTGGAAAAATGTGATACATTCAATATTAAGTCAAGATTGTTGCAGATCATGTTTCACATATGTTTTGACTATGATTATATTTTTCACTATTATATTAGTTTGTCATATTCCACACACATTTAAAATGTTAACTAATCTCTTGCAACTGTTCATCTGTAATCATTTCCTCACTACTGAGACCCTGCAAAACATGGAAATGATTATGGAAAGAAGGTATAGGCGTCTGGCTTTTAGGTTTGAGCTGTGACTGACAAGCGGTTCTGCTGTTCGTAAAGGGAAAACATCTGTAAAGATGTAAGCTGTCAGGAATGATAACCTCTGAACTCTCACCCCATGCTAAGCTCCAGTAAATGAGTGCACCTATCTCTCCTGCCAAGTGTAACATGATACAGATGTGAGGTTTGCACCACAGGTTGTTTGTCTGGCTTTGAATCTTGAAGTGAGATTGGGAGGATCCTTAAAACAACAAATATGGGATCACAACAAACTAAAATTAATAAAGTGAGAGGAGTAACTGTGTATTTTATGTCAGTTTTAAAAGATTAAAGCTTTTCAGATAGTGAAACAAAATACATGCCAATTTTTACCAAGGCCTCCGGGAAAGATTCCAGTTGGGTCTTGCAGAATAATACAAAGTCACCAGCTCCTACTTAGAGTGAAAAATTCAGACAAAAACTCCAAAAAGTAGTTTTGTCTGTATAGGCAATTAATACCTGCTGTATCTAAACTGAATGACACAGTAATGCAGGCATTAACAGCGTGCAATATTGTAGGGTAATGAAACGTCAGCCTTCAGTCTCACAAGTCATAGAAAGCCCAGTAGTTGTGCTCAGATACCCACAGCACTAAACTGCAGACACAAATCTTCCTCCAGTACTTTTCCCCCCAGGCCTGAAGTTTGACAGGAAACACATTCCACAAACCTTTTAATTTAGCTTGTCCCTTTTTAATAAGAAAGGGTGTTTTTAAATAGATATGTGCCTTCCCCTTCTAACACATGCATCAGCCAAATTAATATTATAAAAGGGTTAAATATCTCATGCTTCTATAGGATATTTTGTCTGAGTATATCCAAAGTGCTTCACAAGTGGGTCACCATCCTTCAGTGGCCACAGCACTGATAGACACATTTTGCAGCTGATCAAGTGGGGAGAGGCCACAGGTATGAATACCTTCACACAGGAGTGAGCAGCGGGGCAGGTGTGGGACTCCAACAGTCCCCTGATTTTGTGTTTTTTCTGATGTGTTTTCTCAGGTGTTTTCAGCTTCTGTCAGGCAGCAAAGACAATAATTTCAAGCTCATAAGAGCAACGGACGCTTCAACCCTTTCTCCCTATTTAGTGAGGCTCACAGTGTCTCTTTGCTATTATGACTAAGATGGGAGCTGCAGTGTGGTTCATCTGGGCAGGCTCGAATCTCGCCATCAGCCTTCACAGGTCTTTGACCTTGGGTCCCAGTTAGAACAGAGCTGGGCTGTGGGCTTTAACTTGCTGCAAATTGCCATGGCAAAGCACAAGGCTTCTGAAACCTGCCCTCTGATGTCTCATTTAAGACACTTGAGTTATGTTATCTCTCCGCATGTCAAAAACCATCACCAGAAAGCATGTGATCTCTCTCTGTACCTGAGACTACAAGGGTTTGGGTGGGTTTTTTTCTTTCCTTTCCTTCTTTACAAAAATATCTCTAAGACATAATTTATTACAATGAAACCGTGAACATACAAAACAAAACTGACATCTCCTCACTTCAAATGCCTTTGTGCCTAGAAGACAGGAGATAAAAAGGCAATTGATATAGGCAAACAAACCCATATTTTATGTCTCTCTCCTGTCTTCCAGACTGTAATGGGCTGCGGTCTGGAGCTCAGAGGACTTGTGCCTGATTTATTTGCATTTTTTAAGCAAGTCTCACTGTTTTAGATTTGCAGCAGAACCAGCAGCAACAGGACCTGTGTTAGAAGGGTCAGGTCATTAAAACATTCAACTGCATGCCATTCCTCCCTGGGAGCTGCTGAATGAACAGCGGCTGGAGTTAGGAGTTTTGGAGCTTCATGGTATGGCACAGATTACTGGTAGTTTTTTTATGATTCATAGGCAAGCTGATCACCATGGGATATGATGCTTTCCCCAGAATATTTCTTTGGTTTGATCTATTATTAGAGTTTTCTTAGTCTAATAACAAGAAACTTCTTTTCTTGCTTTGTTTTCTTTTTTGGGGGGTGGGGAAAGGATATTGTTTCTTGTTTTGCTTTGGGGGGGGTTGGTTTTTTTATGTTTGTTTTTTGTTGGGTTTTTGTTTGTTTTGTTTTTTATTTGTTCTGTTTTGTTTTAATGGTAGCAAGTACATTTCTGCAGAGCCAGCAACAGTGGTCTCTGAAGCAACGTATAATGCTGTACACATAGCAGCGGCCTTCAGGCCCAGGCTCTGCTCCAGCTGGGCTGTCTCTCTCTAGATGTCATGAATAAACAGATGCCAGGCAGGAGCATCCAAGTGTCTTTTCAGGTTCACCAAGGCAGGACTATACAATTTATTTCCCTATGCAAGGTCCTGGAGTTTTCAGAGAATCACACACCACAGACTGGTAGAGCAAGGAACCGCATGATGACAGAATTGTGCACAAAACTGTTTTTCCCACTGAATCTTGAGTAATGAAGCCAATTAAATGGATATGCAGGATAAAAGATTTTAATCCAAAATATGGTCATTAAACTGACTGGAGTTTTAAAACCTTGTAGATTAAGTTGCCAGGACTTCTGGCTTTATATTCTGAAATACAAAATGAGGCTTCTCAGAAAGACAGTTGTTCTTGGAAATGGTTGCATAAATGCATATATATGTGTCTGATTTGTCATGCCAGGATGGTGGACAATGGATGTGTAAGCCTTGGCACAGGTCTGTTGGCCTCCTTCAGGAGTAGGAGTCTCTGTGAAGTGAGGCTATGGAATCATCCTTGACTTGAGCATTTTGATAAATTTAGCATTGAGTCTGAGCCATGAATCATGGTATGGAGTAGGCTGCAGCTGTACCCTGAAAACTGGGTCTGGATGTTGGCAATGAGTAATATCTTAGTGTTTCAGTGTCATCACCGCTCTAAATGTACTTAATATCCAACGATACTGGAATGGCATCTAGGATCTTAATCTTGCACCTTACTCCAGACAGCCCAGGTCAGCCTTGTTGAGATCTGAATCTGTTGCCCTTACTTTGAATAGATTTGATGGCAACAGGTGGTTGGAAGGTTTCATGTCCTCTCTCAGTCATGCATGCTACATGGCTGCACCAAACCTGTGCATCTTTTTTTGGATGTGAACAATAGCATTACAGTACTGAATACTTGGACAGGAAGGAAACATTCTCTGATATTTCTGCTCTGACAAGTAGATTCAAACAAAAGCAGGCACATATTTTCTCCTCTGCAGTTGCAACAGGATTGTCCTTGTTGACAACATGAAATTTTTGCCTATGCAATTCTTGGCAAACATAGCAGGAAAAAGAAAAGTTTGAGTCAGAATCCACATGCAACACTGTTCTACACCTTCCCAAGTTCAGATGGCCAGCAGCCTTCTCAGGAAATAAAAGCAATTGCCTAGGAAACAGTAGAATGCACAATAACAATAATATCACGCAGGCAAAGTGTGACATCCAAAGCAGGATATATAAATGTAAAAGGCAACTATTAATCTTTTGTGTATGTTTAGCGATTGCTTTGCTGAATGTTGTTTAGTATAACAAGGAATATAAGTATTTGGGGATTCTTTCTAAATTTAAAAATTCAGGCCCAATTCACTGAATATATCTGAATATTTTAAATTCTCAAAGACCACTTTGAGTCTTAAATGAAAAACAATAGATCCTCCTGTCTTGATTCTTAAAACTACAGAACTTCAGCCAAAATACGGTTATGACGATTATCAAGTCTCAGTGGCTGTTTTCCAGTTCACTGAAATCTGAACAAGTGAAAAAATAAACTACCTACATTGATCGTCACCTAAAAGTAAGCCTGAAGAGCATTTACCATTGAAGCTGCAGAATCAGTCTGGTAGGTCTAGTAGTTCTGACCCTATTTTTTTGATCCCATTACCAAGTCTCAAATCAAGAGACTTTCCTAAAGTCAGATCTGACAAAGGATAGAAAAGACCACCTAAATAATCCTGTATTGGAGAGTAGGGAATGCAGGAGTCACCTTATGCTGCTGTGCTTCCAGAGAAGCATCCATTGGGCCTGTACATAATTGCAGGGAGGTTTGAATCCATACTCTTACAGCTGGGTCAAAAGAAGGGAAACTTTAAACTACATCTGTGCCCCTGGCTTCATGCTGATGCATATCTGGAAGTTTTGGACATAGACACTGTCTATCATTTGAAACACACCACTTCCGAAATTCTCATGAACTGGAGCTAAGGAGGAAGCTGTTGCTGTAGATGCATGCAAGTGTGTGGACAATTCTTCTGGTGTCTCACATGAATGGCATGGGTTATGTATTACTAATATCTGCAGCCGAAGCCTAAACACATTCTAGACAGCAGCACCATAATTCAACTACGTGCTATCCTTCCTCAGAAGGAAAGAAAAGTATTGCCCACCATTTCTCAGGCTTTTCTAATCCAAAAATTACTTTACCTTTTGATAGAATCTCTAAGCTCTCTTGATTAATGTTTCCACAATAGATGTCCTTTCTGACTAAACAGAGACCAAGCTACACTTTGGAGATAAACTTACTGATTCTATTTTCCTTTTCATTTTGCTTGCTCAATGACAAGTTTTTGGTTTTCAGCAACTGTTTTGCTGCTTTATGCTGCCTTATGGTGCCAACAGTTCCCATGTTAAGAAACACACAACACACCAAGCTGCTGTTCTCGGTGCTCTTATACTTTAACCAAGGGTGTAAATGCATACAGATAAGGCTGAAGAGGAATAATCAATTTTTCACGCAGAGACCAGAATAGTAATGGGACCTGGCAGAACTATATTCTGATCTGAAGCTTTTTGTCAATGGTTGACACTTAGCAGTGGCAAGCTCATACATTCATTGCTATTCTTAGGGAAGCTGCTCCTGGCACAAAACTGGATGTCAGAAAAAAAAGTTTGTTTTTTGAATGAAATTAATAAACAAGATAATGAGCAGTAGTTGTGTGGTGGTAGCCAGAGCAATCATTTAACCATGAAAGACAAAAAATATATGTAAAGAAGTAATAGTTTTAAGTCAATGATGAGCAAATAGGCTCCATTTTGGGTTAAACAAACTTTCTTTGGAAGTTATAACAAAATTGGGAAAATTTCACCTCGGTTTTGCTCTGCTTCTCATCTCAAACAAGGTTGTCTTTTAATACTTAATGCTTTTGAAAGATAGAATTGGTCAAAATGTCTTCCTCAAATTCACAGGTGAAGCTGTTGATTATTTTAGAGTTTTACAGAATTTTCAAGAATTTGTCAGCTTAGATCAAAACATAAAATAATGCTGATGTAAACTTGTCTATAAAATAAATTAAAGCTGCTCTATCTGGTCTTGTTTTCTAATATAAGCACAATTCCTGAGATGGTTCCTAGAGTAGTTTCTTTAAAATTCAGGTTTTCCTAAATCTTTACAGAATGACTTGCTGAGGAGAAACTGGAAAGGAAATAAATGGACACTTCTCCCTGAAGACAGGTGTAAACAGTGCCTAAGTCCTGAAAAGATCAGTACTTCATTACAGTAAGCACTGTAAATGCTTTTTCCCAAAAAAATTGTTCATTAAAATTGCAACAGACAAAATACAGAAAAATTGAAAGGGAAATGAGCCAAAATTCCCCCCTAACAGAGCAGATTGAGTGCAGAACCTGGAATCCAACCCAATGGGTTAGGTTTTGAATACCTTACAACCAGGATCTGTTGCCTTATGCTTTTGAGATTCCTGGTCTGACTCTGCTGTGTACAGCTGCAGTGAAAAGCTGGAGTGTAAAACAGACTTATACAACTGCAGATGGTTTGCTGTCTTCATCCCTGAACAGCATTTCCCACACCTTCTGCTCAAGTCGAACCTACCTGGCTTGCCTCTATTTCTCCCAGTTAATTTTTACTCAGTATTGTTGCATTTAACCCTCCCATCTACCTTTTACATTTCTTCCTACCCTCTGCGGTCTCCTATCAAAATTGAGCAGCAAAAGGTTTTTGTTATTTCCATTGCCAATTCTTGTTGAATTCTGAGATATAATTCATAGGGACCTGGTGTCTGTCAACTTTTAATACTTCTAATTGCCTGTCTCCTACAGTGTAATCATAAGGCCTTTTAACATTTCACTTTTTTTTCCCCAGGAAAATGTATCCTAGGCACATAAATGGGACCTTCAGCTCCTTTTATGAATGCTGAAGGAAAGAAATCATTCAGACTGTCAGCAACAGTATCAATCCAACTGTCACTGTCTTCCCAGTCATGCCCTTTAATAACTAGGTTGCTTCGTTACCTCGCTGTTTATTTCAGCTTTCTCAAGATAGAGGAATAAGGGTCTTTATCTTTAATTCCCTTAGCATTTTTGGTTCATGTGTTCATGTCAGCAATTCTGATAGACTATCTTCAGGTCTCCATCTTTTGAGTAGACCTTGAGCCTTAGGGCTGGGCTAACCATTTGTGCTTCCCTCAGTTTCTGCTTCTTTTCAGAGCCAAACCCTGAATAGAAGCAGAATAGTTTGTAGCTGAGTATCACAGATTGCCTTATCCATGAGTTAAAAGAAATAAAATAAAACCAAATCCTGCAGCATGGGTTTCAAACACTATAATAATCCAGAGCCAGATCCATGTTTCACCTCTGCTCCAAACTCAATCTCAAAATTCAGGTACTCCTTGGAGGTTGATCAAGAGCTTCTAAAGAAACAAGTGTAGAACTGAAGATCCCTCTTGACCTCCCACCCCATAAAGCAACAGGAGGAGAAGCCAGTCTTTTTCCAGATCATTAATGGCACAAATATTCAACATACAGGCCATCTTAATATTACCACACATTATGGCTGCATGGAGGCAACAGTCACCATTAAGGCAAGATTCTGCCTAGGTGGTCAAGGAGGAGGGAATGGAAGGGAAGTTACTTAGTATGGAAATGGATCCTCAAGCATGTGACTGGGAAGGGCCACGCAGTAGATTGCAGGGCTGCATCATTGCCAGTGTGTGGCCAGCATTGTTCATGTAGGTGGTAGTGTCACTCAGGATATAAATGTGTGGCTACATCAGAAAGCTGTTTTTGAGCAGGAGTAATCCCCATGATTTTCTGTTCCAGCTAACCTTTTTCTTATGAATCCCCTCATACTTCAACTGATAGTGAGATTATTCACAGCTGAGCCTACCTGAGACTTTGGAACTGCTGACAGCATTGATAGAAACAGCAAGAGAATCGCAGCTTCAGTGTTATATCACATCAAACAGGCATATAAAATATCAGGGAAATATAAAATTGGAGGTGATGTTCTTTACATAACTGCATTCCTGTGAAGTATGGCAGGAGAACCAGGTCCTTCTCATGAGTCTCACTTTCAGGGAATGGGACTCTTGGGATCACCTAGAAATATCACCTATTCAGTGACATCCACAACCTTTGGGATTTCATCTACCCTCTTTCTAGGGCACACTATAGTTTGTGCAGCTTTCAGGCTCTTTCGATGTATTTTTCACTTGTTATAAGGTGGTGGAGAGAGCTTAGTGGCTTAGGGAATAGGACAGCATAAGTTACAGGTATAACTTAAACCCTTCTGGTGTGTAAGCATTTATCACATATGTTCCTTTCTATGTCTGGATCTTGTATCCACAAATAGTTCATGAGGTTTATATTGTTACTGCTTTGTAGCACCTGCATTACTGAAATGTGCAGGGAACACAAACAGGGAAAAAGGAGCAGTCACAGGAAGATAAATACACTTGAACTGATCTCTGAGTATTGTGAGAGAATATGAAGAGCTCCTTCGAGTATGAGTCTGGCTGCACTCACAAAAGGAGGGAGGGATGTTAGTCTTTATGGATTGTCACAAAAATTTGTGGGCTTGTGTTCTGCCTTCAGTGATCAGTAGATCTATGAGTTCCACGCAGCACACAAGGGTTTCACCTTATATTTGAAGAGGGGGTTATTTACTCAGTGTCTGACAAATGAGAATACAACCAGGTGTAAGGCAAGCCATTTATCAAATCTCAGTATCATTGAGCATCCACTGTTCATTTTATCCCTCTTGGTTTCTATTGTCTTTCTTTTTAATACTTTATTTAACTTGCTTTACATGATATCCCAGTTTGCTATTTGAAGATGATGGTGGGGGTCCTCCCCTTTGCCTCTCTTCATAGCTTTGATTGTCATTTTAATTGCCTCTGTAGTGTATTTGTGACCCTAGCTAATATACTGAAGCCCAAACTGTCCTCTAACATTATTTTGTCAACCTCCTCTCCAAGTTACATTCAACCCCAGCCTTGTTTCTTTCCCTGCCAGCTGACGTCCAGATTGAATTAGAAAGCACTCTCATTCCAGATTTAGAAATATATTTCCTCTACTTAATGCAATCGTGTCTGTGTCTGGGTAATTAAAATCATCTATTACTACCACTCAGGTTCATTTACATTTTTTAAAATAAATTTATGCAATAATTACATGAAATACTGTGCTCTAATGGGCCAGCTGGATGGAGTACAAATAGTATGGCATATCTTTTTACGGAAACATACCTCCAGCTATAAGCACTGACTCTACCATTTCCAGGCTTTACTATGATCACAACTGATCATCCTTCACAAATAAGTCAACATATATTTGCGTATCTCCTTCTTCCCTCAAGAAATGACAAAAATTTTTGATGGAGCATTCCTGAAGATAAGGACCTGTGAAAGTTCAAGAGGTCTGAATGTTTTATCTACCCAGCTGTTTGACTGCACAGTTAAATCAATAACTACACCTCCTTCACAATATAGAAGGGCATTGTAAAGAACACAGAAACCAGATAGCTAGATCTGAAAATATTACATAGGCTTTTTTGATGTGAGGGAAAAACCAGCTATTGCTCCTTACTATATCTTTCTTATTTCGTAGACAGCAAAGTAATTCTGATATCATGGGTTTCACAATTTAGATTTTCATTTAACTCTTCAGCAACTACTTTCCTTTCCAGTTTGCTTCTCTTTTTCCTCTTCTCAGTTTTCATCTTTTTTTACAAAAGGTCACCTCACATCTCTTTTCTTGGTGCTGCTCAGCCCTTTCAACAACCTCTTGGTCAGTTTTCAAAGCCAGCAAAGAGAAGGCAATGCACCCTCTGCTCTCCTGAATCTAAATAATTTGAAAATAAAAGCACTGAAAAAAGCCCCCTGAAGGCCCCACAACTGCAAGACTAAAAAATGTGATAGCTAAGTACCCAAAGATGGCAAAGGCAACCTCCAGAAAAACCAGTTTCTGACAACTGTTGTTTACCTATGTTCCAAAGGTGATCATCTTCACAACAGGAATATATTTTATTCCTTTCGGAAAAATTAACTGCTATTATCACTTCAGTGACTGCTTGCTTTTGAGACTTTCCTATTAAATCACGCTGGAATGAAGTTCTTTGTACACTGCTAACAGTAATTTAAAGGATGTCTTTCTTTTGTGGGGCTTGTGAGAAGCTAGGCTATTTCAGCAATCAATGTGAAAAGATACTGGAATAATAATATTCTTCAAGCTTCAATTTCTTGAACATTACAACCTTATTGTGGATATAATTCTTTAAATTTTTAGTGAGAGCTTCTTGCTTTCCAGATTAAAAATTTAAAAAAATTATTTCCGTACATGTAGAAAAACTGCATGCCATTTGGTTCGATGAGGCACAAAAGACAGTAAAACCATCTAAGCAACCTTAATTATCATGTTACTCATGAGGCAAAGCACGACTGAAATAATTGAAAATTTTAGACTTTCCTTGAAAATAAATCAGCTTAGAAAATTATGACAGGTACATTCAGTCTGCTTTCATAGCCCACCCCACTCCTATTCATTCAGTTTCACACACTAATGAAAGAACAGGTAAAGACCTCTTGTATTGAACCATTCAGCTATGTCAAAACAATAAAAGATCCCAATGTACCACAGCTATGTGAATGACTTTCCAAAGCAGGGTAAATACCTGGCCTGTATACTTGAACCTCTTCAAGCAGCAAAACAGACTGCATTGGAAGTGGAGCGTGTGAGATGCAGGAAGTTTGTACGTTGGAGCTGAAGTCAATTTTGTTTATGAAACCTGGTCCAAGTCAATGTAAATCCATCTGCTGGGCCCAACAGAGGAGGAACATGGCAGCTGGAATGGCCATATCTGTTCCATTAATGTGTGCTTGTGTTTTACCAAAGGGCTGCTAGTTAGAATATGCATCTTTTTCTTCTTCAGCTCCTCTCCTTCAAAGGCACAGCTATTCATCCTCCATTCCTTTTACAAATGTGATGAATACAGATCCAAATCCAACTGCTTTTCTTGAGATCTGATATTCCTGACATCAAATCTCAAGGATCAAAGTAAAACATTCATTAAGTCTGTCCAGCATTGCCATAATGATCTCCTTAAATGGAATATAGTACTTTAAACATCAAAAAACACCTTTCTCATAAAATGAGGGAACACTCACTTCTCTTATTTACCTGATGGCTTGAGATGTTTGTTAGAAGTTTTACCAGACTGATGAAATGCAAATACTGCTTAGATGCCTTAAAATATGAAAGGGCATCATGCTTATTCAATAGACAGGCTTTAATTTCCTTACCAAAGTATGCCGTCACGTTCTAGGTCCTCAGGGATGCATCTCCAGGAACCATAAAAAATGCAATTCCTAGAACTAAGGATTTCAATCTTTCATCTTTCCAGTGTTCAAGAAAACAACCTTTACAAGAAATGTAAGTCTGGGTGTTATGTAGCAATTGACACTTGAATACAGATGACTTTTTTCATCATTCTGATTAAATCTATCCAAGTCATAAACATATAGTTGTTTAATGTGGCAGTGTGAAATTCAGAAACCCACAATTTATTTTCAAATATACAAATTATTTTATGACACCAGTATTTCTTTTTTCATGGTAGAAATGATGGGAGGGGGAAAGAAATGTTGAGCACCATATTTTTCTCTTTCTTCAGTAAACATTTATGAAGACAATGAGGATGAGGGTTTGTATATGCTGTCTGCTAGGCATGTAGATAGAAGCCAGTTATAAATATGAGCAGTGACATCTTACAGCAGGGTGTAGGGGGAATATCCTGTGTAATCAGTTTAAGCTGACAGTCAGTATCACAAGGCTCATGATATTAGCTATAGTGACAGTGTTATCTGGGTGAGAGAAGGGTCAGTTTCCACTAGGAAACCCTACTTTCCAGAGATTTGGACTCTGACACAATAATTGTTAAAACTTGGCACTAAAAAAAGTTTTCCATTCATCAGCATGATTTCCCCTTGAAGAACTGCTGACCAAAACTGAGATGGCTATTTTAGGATAGTTGAAGATGGAAAAGAGAGAGGAAACCCCCACCCATCACAGTAATTTCAGGGTTCTGTTTGCTTTCCATTAGCAAAGGGAGCTGCGGACTTGTGAAAACAGCAAATGGTTAGAAGCTCTATCAGCCAGAGGCAGCTCATGGTATAGGCAATATGCCTAGCTGCCCAGGGTAAGGGGTCTGTGTACTTTATATTTAAAGAGATAAAAACTAGAGCCAAAGAGAAGAGTGGAAAGAGGGGCAGTGTCTGTCTCACCCACAGCCTCACTTTGGCCCCCTGATTTTCACTCCCTCCCAGGACCTATTCTGCTCTGGCCACAAAATTGCTGCATTGCCAGCACATCACTTCAAGCATTAACCAGATGCACAACTTTCTGAGGCAGAACTTCATGTTCAGTGCTCAGACCCAACAGTTTGATCTATTTTTTAAAGAAGCCTGGATCAGGGCTTGAAGGGTTGTAAAAGGAGATTATAAAAGGGCACTACCAGAGAGAAAGTTTATCACCCAAAGAGTGAAACAAATGGGACAGATGTGATGAGAGAGCAAGAGATAGGAGGTCTGCTATCCCCAGATGGGCCTATTAATTGCATATGGGGAGATTAAATGAGCAGCCGAAAGGTCAGGCAGGAAGAATCTGGTCTCATGACTCCCCATCCAGTGCTCTATCTACCAGACCTTCCTTCCTTCCTTCTGAGATACAGCAGAAGTTTTGATGTTTTTATTTTTTTTCCTGAGAAAGGACTGCAGAAATCATCCTGTATTTGCCATGAAGCCATGGTATTAGTTTAGTTCCAAGATGCATCTTTTTTCATTCCTTATAAGGATTTTTAACACAGAAATCCTCACTTGAAGAGGTAAATAGAATATTTTCTATCACTGCAATCACTAAGCAATTAAATTTCACACAGACCGCTATTTAATGTTATCAGTTGAAGGATTTAAGGCTGCCTTGATTAATGGGCAAATCTTAAAAGATAAGGACTTGATTGGGAAAAGCATCTGCAAGTTCAGACAGTGAGGTGTATCTAAGGCTCTGAAGCCACTGCAATTGAACTATAAAACAGGCAAAAGCAGGGTCTGTTAATGACATTTCTGCCAAATATTCTGCTAATCCCAACCAAAATTTAGAGCAACTTCTTATCAGCACATCAGCATTTCTGTTCCTGGTCCTAAGTAGACAGTCAATATGGAAGTAGGTTTCTTGAGACTTTCTAACAGTTCCTTAAAATGCAGAGGTTGTTTTGGTTTCTAAAAATGAACAGAACTTGGAAGTTTTTCCAAGTTATTTGTTCAGGCTTGACCTCACATTGTTGGGCTGTTATCCTCTGCTACTGAGTTGAATGAATCCTGCTCCACACTAGTATCCCAGTGAATTTTCTGGGGAAACTCATTCAGCTGGAATTGCGAATGTGGGGGTTTTCTTTCTCTCAAATGTCTACATGAAACAGAGTTCTTTTCCTTTGAAGAGATAAAATGGAGGTATAGTCTGACCTTGGAGGGAGTCTGAATAAAAGCCCCAAATGCATTCACATCCTCTGTAACACATAAACAGAGCTGAGCATGATTAGCTAGCTACTAAAGAAAGCAAGGAATCATAGACATTGATGTACCTTATAAGGTCAATGTTTAGCTTGCCACTTCCCCTGAAATTCTGGCCGATATATTGAAATTCGTCACCACCTTGGCAGTTAAAGGCTTGTTCCGCCTCAAATCGACAGGGAAAGAAGCAGGAAAAACTGCAGCAAGACCTTACACTTTTGAGATGCCACTGAATAGTTGAGCTGCGTCACCCAAGTTTCCTTAGAGTTCGCAAAGAGCAGGAAAGTTCTGCTGACAGACCGTTCCTTTTTCGTGTGTTCAGACTCCAACAAGTTCTTCTCTGTCTTGACTCAGGGAAGAACAGTGCGAGAGCAATACCATGGTATATAATATACTTTCAGTGTCTGAATTTTTAACAGGCAGCAGTGAGCAAGGTTGCCATGTAATGTAATGATCCGAAACTAAGCAACTGTGTCAACAAGAGGAGAAGAAGCAGTTGGAGCCAAGAAAGTTTAAGAACACGTTCATTTTTCACAATGTATATTTAGCGCAGAGCTAGGCTTCAGCTGGGAGATATATATACTGTGGATAACATTACTTGGCAGTGGTTAGAGGAATTCTATGAGAGAGAAGAAAAAAAATATAAGACCACAGAAATTAATAATGCTATTCAATTAATGGTTCTCGACCAGTTTTCATTTGGTGTAAGATAAGCATCATCCACTAGAAATACATCAGCCACAAATATAGCTCTAAACCTCTTTTCTTTATCTTTGATGCATCAGTTTTGTTCTTAGTCTTCACAATTACAGCAGCTACTTATTTTGCTAAATCTATTTGAATTTATCCCTGAAAATAAGGGTCTCTCAATCTCCGTTACAATGATGGTGTCACATTAACACTGTTTTCAACATGTAAATTGATTTTTTTTGATTGATTTTGTCTGACATTTTAAAATGAATAAATGTATTTAAATGGTTTAATGAACCACGTACAGGAAGTATAAACATTTTAAAATACAACAAATGTGCATGGATTATATTCACAGCATGGAAATCTTAAGAAGCAGCCCTGCTAGCAGGCCCTCTGTGCTGACAAACAGAAGCTCTGAATGCAAGCTCTTAGTATTCAGAAAGCTGCAATAACTTCAACAGGGAAAAAAAAAAAAAGCTTAAAACAGCTAAAAGCAGGAAAACAGCAAAAAAAAAGGAACACTGATTCTTTACTTCAGGTGTATGTTAGAAAACCTAGTGAAAGGGCAAGCCATTCCTGAAGCTGAAATCCTAGGTTTAAGGCCAAAATTGATATTTTTCTATGGATTTCAGTATTTCCTGAATTTCATTAGGAGGGCTAATACCCAACCCACAGAGTAGCAGGCACAGCCCAAGGACAAAGACCACTCTATTGGAGTATCTGTACAATTTCTGCCACCCTTTGTTTTCTCTATAAAGCCAGGGATAGTAAAGCCCCACAGAACAGAAGGAAAGGAAGTTAAAAAGTCATTTAAAATAACTAAATCTTTTCCATGGTAGAAAGGAAATACTATAAAGAGCTTTGACCCAAATTCATATTCTGACTTATCTTTTCAATCAAGTGATAAAATAAAAGAGAAAGTAGGCAATAAAAAGTGCACTGAATGCACAAAACAGTAGCAACCAAGGATAAGTGTGTAAAAAGAAATGAAGCCAGGGGATTTCAGTTTATTAAGGAAGTCCTGTTAAGGATTTAGGCCATCCATCTTCATTTTGATTTCTAGAAAAAATCTGGAGCAAACTGTCCTCGGGAAGATTGAAGTGGATAAGGGGCCGAAACTATAGATTTGTCATGAGCAAGCTGTGTCAAATCCATCTAACTTTCCTCTTTGACCAGGTAAAGGGTTATGCGAATGAAAGAGAAGCAATAGGTGCATTTGCCCTTAATAAGGCTTTTGACAACTATCTCACATGACATTCTCATTAGCAAGCTAAGCAAATACTGTCTTGATGAAACTGGTGGAAGAGGGGTGAGAAAGTGATTGGAAATCTATACTTACCGAGTACTTATCAGTGCTTCATTATCCAAATGGAAGGGTGTATTGAGTGACATACTGAAGGACTCTGTCCTAAGTTTACACTTATTCAATAATTTCATTAACAGGGGTGATGGAATAGGAAATATGTTTATTAAATTTGCAGAGGATATGGAGCAAGGAGGGACTACAAGCTCATCAAAAATTCAAAATGAGTTTGTCTATTGAAAGAACATTCTGAAAATTAGCAGGAAGATGAATGGAATGAAGTTTGTTAGGAAGAAAGAGCGAAGTAAATAATATTTTGGCAGGAATAACCAACTCAAGTTATCTGAGCTGAGTGGTAAAGGGCTAGACAGCAATTTTGTGGACAAAGACCTTGGGGTTATAGCAGATCGAAAGGTGGACATGAGTCAATGCTATCATTTCTAGTTGAGGCAGGAATGGTCTAAGAAACCACATCAAGGAATTAATATATATGACTCAGTAATGAGAAAGATTCGACCTTATAGGGGCACAGTGCTCTGAAAAAAATGTTATCCAAAAGGCAGCAGTAAGAGTGGTCACAATCTAAACTAATACAACCAGTTGTGCGTGAGGCGAAGAACTGGTTCTATTTATGCTGATGACAAGGTCCCAGAGGGGTGCATAGCAGCCCTGAAGCAGAAAAAAAGGTTTTTACAGTTAAGATATGGTCTGTTTTCCATGCCTGTGATGGCTGGAACAGGAAGTAATGAGATTAAATTGTAGATGATGCAAACCTCTGTTAGGCACAAGGGAAACTTTAACAGTAAGGATAGAAAACCACAGGAATAAATTGCCTGGCAATGTTATTAAATCTTCAAAACAATGTTTATAGACAAGGTTGGACAATTAAGAGTTAAGAATTATGTACCTATAAATGATTATTCTTGGGGTATCAGAGGGTGAGCTTTCCCTCCCAGATCCATCATTTTATTAAGAGTAGATACAAACTTTCTAAAGAAGCGTGACTGGGCTAATGGAAATCATAATGTCTGGGGAGGTAATTTGGGTGAGCTGAGTGCTCTCCCGTGCTGGAACTCAAAGACCCGGAATATGAAATTTCGAGAACAAATGCCAAAAGTCATAATTAACGTATCTTCATGATTGTGAGTCTCTGTATACGGAAAGAGGGGGGAGAGAGAGGGAGAGGAAAGGGGCAATCTAGCAACTAGAAGCAAAGTATTCTGATCAAGTACATCTGATACTTTAGAGCAAATTCTGAAAGGAAGGAAAACAAAATAAGACATAGAAAAAGTTTTATTAAAGGTAGGTTATATAAAATTCAGACTATTATGATTCTGCAATTCTCTCTCAGCAAGACAGTTGTTTTTTCTTTAGGAAGAAAGCCCCTCAACTTAGTACCAGAGAAATATTAAACTGGGCAAGCTAGAGAAGAAAGTGAAACACTTAATCTCTGAGGAATGTACTGAAGGGGATATGGCAATGGAATAGAGTAAGTTATCAGTGAAGCTCCAGAAGAATGTAGGTTGTGGGACTACTTACTAGGTGGTCTGGCTCTAGATGTGAGAATCTTTGCTGATGACACAGGGTTAAGAGGTATCACTAAGACACTGGAAAACACAGAAAGAATTGTATTAGTATGAAAAATGCTAGAAATGGAATGTGGTTTCATAGCCAAAATGCATGACGCGCTTATGGAGACAGATGAGATAGCTGCTTAGGGAACTGGACCCAACAAAATGAAAAAGTTCAGAGATTTCAGAAAAAAAAATCATTCTTGAATGAGTCATTAATGTGCTATGGAGAGAGGAAGAATAGCAGCTAAAATAATATACAGTACCTTGTAAGACATTCCCAACATTAAGGAGGAAGTACAAGTGCACCCATGAGAAATCAGTCCAAAGACTGGATTTAAGGAGTAGGTGCACTGAATGGATTGGGTAAAAGGAGAACATAATTTATGGGAGAAGATTGAAAGAAGTAGACATTATTTTGCAAAACTATATAAATCAGAACAGAATAGTAACAGGGTAAGTTCCCTCTCCCAAGAGTAGTGTGGTGATGCAAATTCCAGTAAAAATGTTATTTTAGCTAAAAGACAATGCTAGTAAAAGACCAATGAAACAAACAATTTTAGTTTAGCTACTATAAGGAAGCTTTCAAACTCTGGAACAATACAGTGATATTAACAGGTGTTTAGACCTACTATTGAATCTATTTAGTGTTTGGGCTTTTTGAACATGCTTTCTTAATTGTAGTATATGATGGGATGCCAAGCAGACCTATCCCTTTGCACTTCTCATCTGTGTGTTCCCACAAACTTTTCTTTACCCAGTACAGTAAACAACTGGGATGAACTTTTGGGATCTGCAGCTTTCAAAGAATATTGCAATGATGCTGCGGTTGAGGTCAACACAATTTTTTTCACTGCTATCTCAATCAGTATGCAATTCCTTCCTGCCCTGACAAGCTTTCATATCTGAATTTTTGAAGTACTGAAAGGCGATAGACTATTCCGTAAAACAGTGTGCTTTGGACTGGAATGTCTCAAGGCAGTTGTACTTACCAACATTAAACATATCACCCTCACCTCCTTCCCTTTCCCAGTCTAAGAGGCTTTTCCTGAGCAGCATGAGGCAAAAGTAGCTATTCTTCAATAAGGGAGAATGGGATAATGCGTTACTTAAAAACCAGATGACAGCCAAAATGACAATCACAGCAAGTCCTGATTTCTGCTAATGTACTGTTATATATTGCTATATGCGTAAGTACCAGTTTATATTTCCCCTACAAATCTATCATGAGCTATTTCCTGTTAATTAGAGTATGTAGCTGATTACCTAAGAACGGCACTTACTGCTATGCAATTAGACAACCCAGACTTTTAGATACCAGAAGAGTAAACAACACAAGGTGAGCACTAATAACCAGCTTATGTTCTACTTCTGTTATTAATGTTTCCGCATGTGAAGGCAAACATTGTTATTGCTTAGAGAATAAGTACTCCAGAGCAATAAGGCCAAGCAAACAGGTTTCTTGTGCACACATTCAGGAACAGCAAATAAGAAGGGATTTGATCATGGTCAAACTGAGCAGTTGGCTAGAAATCCAGTCAACATTTATTTTGGAAGCTTTCTAACAGTTCTCCCACTGGGTTCATTTTATGCTAAGTGTCTCTAATATGTGGCAGTGCTGGTCGAACACCAGAAATAATCTGTGTGCTCTTTCCAAAAATTCCAGCCAGCTGGTCGGAGAGTAAAGGAATTTCATAATGAGAAGATTCATACTGTATTCCTGCCTTCTTTATGGAAATAATTTGGCTAGGTTTAATTCTGTCTTATTTAGTACTATAACATCAAAAGATATTTAGATTTTGAATGTAAATAATGAAGTTTTTATATACAAGTTACACAGACAATATTTTGCTTCTTGTGTTTAACACAGGAATGTTAAAGAAAAAGTCCTTAAGAGTTTTAGAATCATAGAATCATAGAATAGTTAGGGTTAGAAAGGACCTTAAGATCATCTAGTTCCAACCCCCCTGCCATGGGCAG
>WYDI02007658.1:0-19771 GCA_009867235.2 Psittacus erithacus | reverse complement strand
CTGCCCCAAAGCCGCCCCAAACTGCCCCAAAGCCGCCCCAATCTGCCCCAAAGCCCCCCCAAACCGCCCCCAAACCCCCCCCAACCGCCCCCAACTGCCCCCACACCCCCCCACACCCCCCCCCACCCCCACCCACATACACACCCACCCACACCCCCACACCCACCCACCCAGACACACACCCACACACACACGCTCACCCACACACACACACACCCCCTTTATAGACTGGTGAGTGAATCAATTAAATCCCTGCAGCTGGCTACCCTGAAAATCCCTGCACTCAGTTCAGGCAGCTGTGGCCCTTCCTCTAGCAAAAGGGAGATGATTAACTCCTTCCCAGCCGTTCCTGGACATTGATTTTATAACCCATTTCATACACCACCATCACAAATCAAGCACAAAGCCCTTAAAGCCTGAATAAAATAAAAACTGGAAAATACCCAAACCGCTATGTTACCTCTAATTTTTTTTTTTTTTTCTTACTGCAGAGGCCTAGTCTATTAATTTCCATTAAGAAACTAAATTTGATAAATAGATAACATTATAAAAAGAAAATGTAATTATCGTGTAGCCTTGGTAGATGTAAACTTACTGGTACCCAGGAGTAATAGCAGTTTATGTGAAAACTAGAATGTTAACATAATTATGAAAATGAATGTATAATTTATGCACAGAAGATGGAAAATATGCAAGGTGTGTAGAGCATACAGTTATATTGCATTTTCTCATTTCTATTGATAGATGATAAATCTTTAGGATATGTTGAAACTATGCATAAGTCTGCATGATTTTTGGATGGCCATGATTTCTGATAAAGTTTTTTTTTTCTTTTGTTTTTAATTAAACTCCATTTTACAACAGCAGCCCTTCCCCTGCTTTATTATGCCAAAGAAGCATATGGAAATATAAACTCTGAGATGTTACTGATTTATTTTGATGTTGGAGCATTTTGCTCTTGTGTAAACATTTCTTGTGACATGAATATGGATAGTTTCAAATCTTAGAAGAGTTCATTACTAAAGGTAGCATATGTTTTTGACTCCTGAACCATGAGGGAAATGAGAACACCCAGCTTGCCAAACAGTAAATTGTAAACAGTTGGTACACCCCTAAGCAAAAGACTGAAATAATTACAGTATCTGCGCCGTAGAGTAGCCAGCTCATTTTTATGTCTCTTTTTTGTTTAGTTTTTTTTTTTCATTTTGCTCATTTAATGTTTTTCTGCAAGGTTTGTAGATGCAGTCAAAATATATACTTTGGGCCTGCAGCATCATGATTCTAAGTGTGCAGATGTCACTGTGGATTCATGGATTTCCAGATACCCTACAATCATGTATAAAAGCTTGTGTTGAAGGAAGCAGTCAGCTGTTTTGCTTCCAGGCCTACTCATATAATACGTATTTTTTTTAACCTGGACTCCATCTTGCAAGGTACCAGGCTTCTCTAGCCCATCAAGTTCTGAATACTTTCACTGCTTTGAATATCATGAGAAACTGAAGCCAGTAACTATTCTGGCATACTTACACAGAACATGGCTAGAGCTGAAAGACATGAATGGTTATTTTGTGCATCATCTGTAAATTCTTACTGTGATTTTCCAAGGAGTCTGGCATTCTCGTGTCCTTGCCTTTCATGGAGCTTCCTATCCAAATGGTTCAGCTCATGTTGGAAGCGTTCCCTGCTGTTGCGGCGTCAAGGTCCAAGACTGTTCTCTGCTGTGTCTTGGAACACCTTCGCACACAGATATACTGCCTTGGAGAGTGTCCTGAAGTGGCAAAAAGCAGGAAGCAAGGATCCACGTGTAGTTCTTCAAAGACACATAAGACATTACATTTAACTGTGTGCTGCCTTTCTCCTCCTTAGTGACAGTTTTCATTGCTCCTGCTGAAAATTAGGCACTCAGCCTTGTCCCTCAGAGCAAGGGAGACCAAGGAAGGAGCTGGCTGGGGAGCTGCACACACCAGTCTGGAGTGCAGAGGCTAACAGATGGGGTTTGAATATATTCACTCTGTCCTGGTGCCTGCTTGGACTCTCAGCCATAAATGCCTATCTGTAGTAAAGTTAGCATGCTTGATTTTCCTTCTTTCCTACAATTCCCAAAAAAAAGTGAAAGGCATTTCACAGAGTAATTTACCGGTTTGAACACTTAGTTGGGATCAGGCTGATTCCCTAACCAGCAAATAACCCAGGTAACCTCCCTTTGTCTGCCTCCATGTTCCCTAAATCTGTGTCTTACACATACTCTGAATAAAGCTACACCCTCGAACCCCAGGGCTTCCAGGCCACCAACCATAGAATAGTTTTTCCTGTTTTTTTTTTTTTCCCATGCATTATCTAAGAATGTGGGTGGAGCCAAAATTGTGGAAGTGGATGAATAACAGATACAGCTTTAAAAGTAGGAGAGAAAACTACCCAGTCACCCAGATGCAGCCTCATCACAGGATTGCTTATGAGTTGCAACAAGCACTCAGATAAATCTGTCCTGGACGTCAGTATTTAAAGACCTTAGGTACTTATCTATCTTTGGGAATCTGGGTCAAGTGATTTGCCTAGGTCCCATGTAGCATGTTGGGCTGACAGCATAGCTAGGATTAGGAATCCTGGGCCCTGAGTCACAGGTTATTGCTGTCTTCAGTGCATGCCATTACCTCTTTAGCACCTAAACAAAACATACCACATTCACAGTAAATACTGGCTACAGGCAGGACTTGAACTCAGGGAGCCACTACACTGCACATAGTCTCATAAGCCTGTATGGGTACATACAATTAAAAAGAACAAAACCTCCAAAAGCAAGACATGTCTTTATACATTCCCTTCTCCTGGGGAAGAAGAGAGAAAGAACAGCATGGTGCAGATGTGATTGACATTGTTTAACGTATTAATAGACTGTCTTGTCAAACACTATGGTAAAGTGCATATCAGAAGAGGGACGAAGGCCGCACAGCCTTGCCTGGCCTCCATCCGCCCATCAGTACCACTGTTTCACTCAGTCCTCTAGAACCCATAGAATCAAGCAGGTTCAAGTCCCAGGCACCCACTGAGTATCCTCCTGACATGCAGATGGGTAGATTTACCCAACTGTGTGTTACGCTACAAATAATGAGAGAAATACTTTCCAGGAGCAAGCAAAGATTTATACACCCTCAGCACAAGCATAATCAAATCATTTTTTCTTAAAATTAGGCTTGATGTTTCAACACCTGGGCCTGGTTTCACATTAAGTACTTTTGAAGAAAGGCAAATAGGCTCCAACATTCAGGTTTGTAGCAATATGCTAAATCTGGCATGTATCATAAACCTTTCACACAGCTCTAGAAAGAATTCCTTTTGTCCCTGCAAGAGTTATATATTTGGCAAATTCATCTCTTGCATAACATTATTGTCTTCAAGTGTAGTAACATGAAGGATGAATTAATCCTGTTACCAAATGATTTTTTACAAACAAATAATTGAGGCTTACTGAATGAGAAATAAATAGACTCTGCTATTGAAAAGCCAAAGCAAGACAAAAACTGCTTCCCATATTAACTCCTTTAAATCCCTGCAAAAGAAAAAGTGTCAAAGGTCAGGAAATATAACACAACCCTGAACTGCAACGTTGCATGCTCTTTCAGTAAAAGGAGGAACTCAAGTGCTAGTGAAGGACAAGGAATTGATCGAGCAGCAACAAGTGCATTCTTCTGACATATAAAGAGTAGAACATAGCTCCTTTGTTCCACATTTGTTCCATGCAGTTATCAACCAGAATTTACTTAGGCTTTCATTCAAGTGTCATTGTGCAGACTTATTCAAAGAGTATGGATGGAGCGGTAGCACAGAGATAACTACCTCATTTCTCTTATCCCCACATTTAATGGATTCCATTAAATATGATCCATCTTGAGTTCTTAGGTAAAATAAAATGTAAAGTAGAAGAGGAAAGATATATTTGAAGAGAAATAAGATGAGTGTAAAAGGCCACAAAGTGTAGCATAGCAAGTTAGGAAAGTCCTCAGAAAAGATCCAACTTGCTTGTGAATTATATTACCTGAATACAGCAGATTTTATGGTACTAGGTAACATTTGGGTGACAGGCTAAAATGTATGCTGAATAGGTACAGCACAACTATAGCTTAAGGAGTGATCATAAGATTTCTCTTCCCTGAATGCTTGGTGATATTTATTTCTTTGGTCACAGAGCCTTTATTATTCTGCTTTAGCTCTTCTGCTCTAGCTGCTCTTCTTGCAAGTTGCAGTATCACCTCAGTACATTTCAAAATCTCACAGCAGAAAGCCATTTCATTTGGTTCATTTTACTTGCTAAATATGTGGTATAGATTGCACTGCTGTTTAGCAAACCACAGAGATATATCACACATCAGTATTCCCAAGGCAGCTGGCAGGGTCCTGTGCAAGCACTGTCAGGTGAGGCAGGACTGCCCTCTGAGCACTCCAGCAAGAGAGGGGGAGAAAATCACCTCAAGGGAGAGCTGCAGAAGAACCAGTCATTGCTTCCCATTTTTATCTCATCATTTGCTTCTTCTGACAGAAGGAACAAAACTTCTGCCTGTCTCAGGTAAGCCCATCCCCAGTTTCACCCCTTTGGGTTCAGTCAACACCAACCAATCTGTGGGGCACTTCCCTTACAAAACTTGTCTATGGAAGATTTTCTTTCTCTTTGGATATGCATTGTGGTTAAAGATAGTAAAAGCTGGCATAAAGCAAGGCTTCATTTGTCCCAGTGTTTCTGGTATGCTTTTCATCCAGTTACAACAAAAGTTATCTATCCAGCTCCCTTGTTTCTGTCTTGGAAATTTTCATCTTCATTAAAATTCATTGTTCCCTACTCTCCCTCCAGAGCTTCTTGTTAATTCCATCTTTGCTATCGCTATATCTACTATAAATATCCCAGCTTTGCGTGCCTTTACCTCTGCCCTCTGTTGCCAGGGTCACAGCCGCTTCCTAGTACATTTTGCTACAAAATGATCAGCTTTAAAGAGCACTTGAGTATTTGTATCTCACCAGGAAAGATCAACGGGTCTGCGGCCATATCCTACTTTTATTGACCTCTATTCACAGTCCCTTCAAGCCTTTTCTCTCAGAAGTCTCTCACATTCAGACCCCCGTGCCTCATAACCTAACCTTTTGGTTTCCATTTTTACAGGTAATAAAGTCCAGAGAGACAAAAAGTACCCAGACTGCTGTACCCAGGTTTTCCAAATCCTCAGTTGACTGACTAGAAACTAAGCCACTCTTCTTTCCTTTGTGATCTCCTACACTTCTCCTACTTCTTTTTTGTCTTGCTGCCTCACCTCCCTCTCCCAGAAACATTTTTGTTCTTAAATCTCACCTGAAAAATTTTCCAGTTCCCTTACGCTTTTTTGTTGGTACACAACTTATTTCCTTTCCCTTCCCTTTTCCCTTCTTCTTTGGCCGCTAAACTCAATCTAGGTTTCAAAAATAATTCTGCTGCTATTTCTTCTTTATTTCTGATTTTCCTGTGTTCATGGTACTCTATCCTCAGATATTGTTTTCCATTTTGTCTCCTTGAGAGTCACTGCTGCAATCTGTGTAAAACATTCCTTCTTTTTCTTTATGTCTCTCTGCAAAGTGCTTTGCACTACTTTTTATGGAGCATGCTTTTATATAAATAAATTAGATTCTGATTGCATGGGAAATGAAAAGACTATAGTAAGCAAGCTCAGAGGACACGAGAAGCATCGTAAGTAGTAATATTTAGTCTTTAGCCATCTTTATTTAAAAACAAAAGCAAAACAGAAAAAAAAACCCACATAGGTAACACATTTGAAAATTTTGGTACACAAAATATAATTTGTGTGTCCTCATAATAATTAGTGTAAATTCAATTTTGCACTAGGTAGTCCATTTTGAGACATTGCTCAAAGCAAGTTCTAAAATAAAGAAGGTCAGAAAGGGAGAAGGAGAGGGAGAGAGAAAGATTTATCTGTAGTTAAAATGAATGTCTGCACTTTCAGAAAATGTAGCAGCTTTCCTCATATTCACACTCATTTTAACTTCCATGTCGTGGCTCATTATATCCAGTCTTTAATATGTAAGCTTTTAGGTATAGATTCTCCTTTGCTTCAGTGTCACCAACAGGAAGAGAAAATAGTACTTAAATCTGTAACAGCTGCATATGCTTCTCGCTAAACCAAATGCATTGTAGATGTGCGAGCCTTCACTTTTAAATATTTTCAGCTGCTTATGTGATGTATACATGTGGCAAGTCAGCAAAATGTTAGCTTGCAATGCTTCCAGCCAGTCGTATATCTTTTTTTCTCCATGTGTTGTTGTCTTCTATCTTACACATATCAATATAATCTTTACTACCTATCTCCACTTTTTATAATGCACCTAATATAAATCTACCTGAATGTTTGCATAATACAGAAAAATGTATATCTTAATGTGGAGATTTAGGCATTTAACTTGAGAAATCCATTTTATGAAATTTCATCAGTCTCTAGCGTAAAAAGGTGTATAGGCTTTATTCGGTTTTGGAAGAAATTGGGGATTTTAGTTTCTCATCATGAATTCTGATATTTCAGAAATAAAATGGTCCTGTCAGATCTCACACACAAAAAGTACTCCCATTAGTGTCCTCTGGACCATAAAAGATACTCACCCTGGCTGCAACACCTCAAACAAAGGAGGATGATGGGCTGCTGGGGACTGGGCTTGTCCAGCGGTTGGACAAACCTTGCCTCATGTTCCTCTTTGCAGCACCCGTCAGGTCTGCTACTGAGCAGCGTCGCTTGCAGCTACCACCACCATGCCTGTTTTGCACCCTTTCTAATCATTGCACACCAATGTAAACCCCAGAGAAAACAGAGCTTGCTCTGGGCAGAGACTGGTAACTTCCACCTGAGAAACACAAACGTAATTTCTGTCACTCTCCTTGTAACCCACCCTTTCAGCTCTGCAATGCCTAACAGCAGCACTATGGGTTCACCTGGTAGCTAAAGGATATGAAGAAGCTAAAATGAGGGCAGAAATTCTCTTCTTGTCAATCCAACATACCAGTTGATTAAGGCAGACAAATCCCTGGCCCACAAGACTTCAATAGTTCCAACAGAAGTGAACTCCCCATGTTTTTTCTGATGTTCTTGCTCGGTCTAATAGAACAATGATACTTCTTTGTACAAACCTGGTCTCAATAATTTATGGCACTTCAACATAGAAAAAGCTTCATTCACCATCACCCCCCACATGCTAAGATACCTCAGAAATTATCACAGTGGTTTGGTGCAGGCAGTGAGTGACTGGGGACTTTCACTTGGGGCCAGTCTGCTCACACAGAGCTGATGACATGGATGCATCAGCCTGCCTGATTGCTTCATGCCTATTAGCACTCACAGAACTGATTGTGTTTCCTGTCACAGTTCAGCTATTATCAAGTTCTGCTCTTCATATGCGGACCACAGCAAATTTGAACCAACTCCAGCAAAACATAAAAAGAGATACTTTGGATTCCCATATGTGACAAGATACTATTTGACCTGTGTGGCCCACAGCTCATACGCCTTAATCACGAAAATCCCTTGTGAAGTCAGTGTATGAAGCTGTGGGTAGAGTTGTTAGGATTTTGCCCCTGTTATTATTCCACTAGCCAATCAGACACTGTCTTCAAATAATTGAAGTACAGGGTGTCTTATAGACAGCCACTTGTATTATTTCATATGTAACTACAGCCAGAAAACAATACATCTCCCTGTGAGAAGACCCTGTGTTGGCCAGAGCTTTGAGGTCACCTTTTCTAGACCTATCACTTATACTGAGCTCTCCAAATAAGACAAGTTTTTAAATACAAAAGCAAGATTTTATTACAATATAAATTAGAATTCTTAATTTTTCAAACAGAAAAACATGTAAATAAAACAAACACTATTATCAATGCCTCCAATATTAAGACTATTAAATCCAAATTTAGGCTTCTAAATAAAATTGGTTGATTATTCACAGGCAGTTCCCAGCTGAAAGCTCTGACTTCAGCAGGGAGTTATGAGTATTGGGTATATAGCCATGCATGATTAGGAAACTTAATATCAGTTTAGGACTAAATTTTAATCCTAGACTTTTGAAAATTTCAGCCAACATGTGTGAATGTGCTAGCTGTACATGTAAGGTTTTGCTCCGGAGCATCCAGATACACATCTTCACCAATTCTGTAAAAATGTAAATTCAGCGAGCTCTCCCCAGTGGCTTACCACATTTCTCTTGTTAATAGCTAACAGTTTTAAAGAGTTATCCATATGGTTTTTGTCAGTCTTCAGCTTTCTAGGATTACCTGTGTACCACATCTTGAGCGACAGGAATATCATGATCTCATAATTTATACATTGAGTCACTATATATTGTACCCATGTGAAGCACCTTAAAAACTGATATTTATGTATTAAATCAAAGCAGATCTGTCTTATGCCTTTCTCCAGATGTAGAGATCTGAAGGGAGATGGCAGTATTAGTACAGCTCTGCGGCAAAACAGCAAGGCTGCTTGGGCAAAGAAAGTCACATTTGTATCCCTCAGGCACAGCTCACTTCCAGGTTACTCTGCTTGCCTCCAAGCACATCTGCGCTGCAACCATGCAGAATGGACTTTCCGTGGGCTTTTTCTTAGGTACTGGTGGTTCTTATCACTTGAATTTACAGATTCAATAAAACAAAAAAAGCAGCACAGATAGTGTTGAGATAACATTTACCTTTTTCCCTGATAATTCAGTCAACCTTTTCTTGTTGACTTCAAAGAGAAAAAGATGTAGTCATAAATGTAAAATTAATATGCGTTTCAGGACTCATGTAAGCACACTGCTTCATATTTTAGTCACAAGGGTGGTCTCATTTTACCCATTTTTCTCATTTTACTCATTTTATCCATTTACTCTTAACTAATTTCTCTGTTTCCAAAAGATCCTTAATTCTGTGACATACATTGATAGACAATGTGCAATGTCAAAGAACAATGACATTGCCCAGCAGTGAAAAGGTGATGTAAATATTACTATCGCTTATACTGTAAGAAAAAAGCTTGTACAGAGGTATCTAAATTCATATAACTATCCAGATGTATGTCATATTCTGTCAACATTCATGGTAAACTTAGGCCAATGCTTTCAAAAGTGAATAGTGCTTATGAGCGAATTTGTACCAAGAGAGCTCAAAAAGTGCCTGTTCCCAAATTCTTTGAATGGACCTTATCTTGGTCACCACAAAACTTCAGGATCCTGAAACTAACCGCTCTTTGCAATCTTGGGAAAAGTCACAAGTCTGCAAGCCAGTTCTGACTTCTTGAAATGTATTCACTCTTAGCTCCAGTGCTAGGAGTTTTGCGTGTAGCATATGGACTGCACGCAGCAGGCTTACACTGTCATATTTGTTGTCAGCTTTCTGTGCGAAGAGACCTAATTCACACAGCATCATCATTGCCCCATAACTGACTGACTAAAATCTTTTTGAAGAAGTGGAGATCAGTGAGTAATTATATCAGAATTTTCATATGTATTTTCAAACACCACCAGTATAATTTTTGAAACATTTGGATTTTACATAAGTCTCACAGATATTTGCAGAACCTGTCAATATCAAAAATTGGGCCAGTCCAGCATTACTTGAAATTGAATTCTGCTTTGCTTTGAAAATATTTGCATCTGATATCACTAGAAATAATTATTAGTCTTCTAAGCTGCAGTCAGGATCGAGGTTTCATTGTGTGAAGTGCTGAATATTAAGAAGAGACAGTCTCTGCTCCAAGCAGGCTGCTAGTCTGAGACAAAAAAAAAAACAGAATCCAGATGGGGAAATGTGATATAACATACAAGCACAGTGGTTAAGGTGATGATAGCTTCACATCTTAGCCAAAAGCCTGCAAACTGCGCAAAACTGGTTGATATCCACACCCATACAGTAACCCATTGATTCCAGTGGGGCTCTGACAGGCAGCTAGAGCTTCCTTGAAAGCACTGATGCCGAAACAAGGGTGTATTAATTCCTCCTCTGGGGCTTTTTCCCCTTTCTATTTCATTAATTCTATTTGGGGGTTTCTTACTTTTTGCTACTTTCATTTTTATCCTTTACCTATACTTTTAATCAGCTTAGGCTGCTTCTGTTTTCATATACCAAACTGTCTGATGTAACCTCTGCTTTTTTAATTAAAAAAATATATATTTATCATTTTAATTTTCAAACCTTTTTTGTTCTTTCAATTAATCCCTTCTCAGCTAGTTATACCTTTTGTAGTCTTCTCCTTTTACTGTTTAATTCCTTCCCTTCCTGCTCCTCAAGTCTCAGGGTTACTTTAAACTTTCAGTTCTTGTTCTTTCCCTCACCAAATTTTCAGAGAATCAAATTACTTCTTCTACAGTCAGCACAATGTCCTGATTATCATTACATTGTCTAATTTAATCTTTACTAACCCAATTTGCAATATGAATTCTGAAATAAAGTACTATATGAAAAATAGTGTGAAAATAAACTATCTAGTAATGATTAGAACTCCTGCTGACTGCTTGGCTTTATGTGAAATGATGGCAATCACATGTTCAAAGCATGCCAACTGAAGTGTGGCTACCATACTTAGCAGTTCTGTTTCTTATGTGTCACTATTATGCAATACAGCAAAGAACCTTTCTATGGCTGTACGATCTTACACGGTGCTTAATGAGAAAGCTGCGTCAGAACTTACAGTGAAGATGGATCTTTCTATATAAGAGCAGGTAAGCTAGGAAAAGTTAGAGGATAAGGTTTTGTGGTGGAAAAAAAAAGAACAAACCCAAGCTGTTTGCTTCTATAAGGAAGTTTGTCACTGAACAAGGACCAGTTAAACTATAGTGTTCCAGGGTTGTTGCATATCAGCCCTGGACAAGAAGGGTCAGACTTTTTTTGTTGATGAATTAATAGAATACAAATTGAATAAATTAAATGACTGTGTGTTTAAAAGGTTAATACATCTGTATCAGTTTGACCACAGATACTTCAAAGACAATAGTGGGGTTTTGGGATGTCTGTGGCATTATCTTAGGCCCTCTGTATAAATCTTGCTGCAACCCTTCTTACACCATTCAAGGAGCAATGAGTGGCGCAGACTGGAGGATGATTCATGGCAGCTGTCTTCTGTGTTCCATGTCCTTCCTTCTCCACAGGAAAAGAGCTGTCTGAAGTGCAGGATTTGGGGTTGAGGGCTTTTGCTTTCCTTTGGTTTTAAAATTACAAATACACAGTGTTAAGTTTTTATGGCAACAAAGACTACATATGAGATGCATCTTGTTCTTGGAAGGGGAGATAAGTTTTGAGGTGCTTCTTACTTCCAGTAGAAGCTCTCAGGAAAGCTGTTTAGCTGCTGTATCTCTGTCAGACAGGAGTTGTAATTTTGGTGGTATTATAAGGGCAAATATTCCTACTGCCAAAAAATGTCCTTTTGTCAGCATAGTTTTACACTTAGGAAACTAACAAAAACTATGCTGACAAAAGCACATTTTTGCTGGTGTACATTGAATCTACCTGAGGAAGGTCTGCTGATACAGCTACTCCAACAAACATTGTACAAGTAGGCAAAGCCTTGAGCTGACTCTCAAGAAATTTCTGTGTTCTGCAGTGATGAGTTTCTTCTGCTAGTAGATACTTTTGTTTCTCCTCAGGAGTCACCATGAGTACAACTTTCATCCCAAAGATTAAAATGAGCAGAGCTGAGCTCTGCATTTGGGTTGATGACAAAAAAGTCTAATGAGTGAGTGGATTTCAAAGTTTCTGTAGAATAGTCAGGAACCAAGAAGCAGAAAAAAAGCCTTATGTGACGTAGGTGATTGCAAGGTGTTTCCATATCGACACTAAAGTACCATATACCTGGGTTGGGTGTTGTTCCTGTACAAACCATAGTCTATTCCCATGTATGTACTTAAGCCTCAGAAACTGCCATTTTTGCACATAGTGAAGCCCAATGAAATTCTTCAGGGGCCACTTTCCCAGCAGCTGACCGTACAGTGAACCACAGGATCACAGCCCAAAAATACCAGGAGGAATATGTGTTTTACAACGTTGTTTATAGCTGCTACTAGGTAATTCAGTGATAAATGTTTGTAAAACAAGTATAAATGTCATGGTAGGAAAATAAGGGGAAATTGTTGTAAGATATACACTGTATTGAAAGATTATTCAAACCTCCTACAACGTGAATTTAGCATATTGGTATAAAATACATTTTTGACCATTGGCTTACACCCTCCTTTAAAATACATTTTGTAGCTTCTGTATTAGAGGACTACATCTTGCTTATGGGTTGGGAAAAACACAGTATCTATCCCACCACTTCTAACTTACAACTTTCTGAGCCAATGCTCTCATTGCTAGCATAATTCTTGGTTCCACACAAAAATCTTGAGGAGCAGACCAGGCTTTAGTCATGCAACTGTCATTAAAAACAGCTGGGAGAGTAAATCCTCGTGTGACTGAAATGCAGGGAAATGAGTTTGGTAGTAATATGCTTCTCAGTCTATGTGACTAATCAGTCTCATATGCGATAGCATGATACAGGTAACTATGAGGGACACACTTTCATTTTATTATGGTTCATTAAGCTGTAAATCAATCACCTTTTTGGAAAGTGACACTATCACATTGGCATATGACTATGCTACCTCAGATGCCCCCAAGGAGACACATTACAGCCCTATTTCGCACAGCGCACAAGGAGGTTATTACTTCTCCTCAAGTTCATAGATAGCCTTAACCATCCTAAGGCTCTTCCTACACTCAAAGAATGAACAACAAGAAAAACTGATATGATGATTATTGGAAATTACTGTTCAAGCCAGAATTTCCTAACACTTTCCAAAGTTTGACAAGTACATGTGCCTTTGCAAAAGTAAGTGAAGGTTTACATTACAGTTACATAAATCCTCCAGTAAATAGTACAAATTGTCAATTTTCGAAGTTATTTAGGTGTTTTGATTTAGTAAGGGAGCTAGGAATCTAGGTATGCTTAAAAACCTCTCCTGAATTCTAGCACATCACCGCATATGAGTTCTTTCATTCATTTGAAATTTACACACAGCCCAGATTTGTACCAGAGCAGTATTTGGGATTGACTGCAACAGGGATTACATGTTCAAATGTTCTGTAAGTGTAAGTCTTCACATCAAAATTTTTTGCTGAGATTATTGTACAATTTTTTTCTCAAATGTAGTAATCCTACTATTGGACAGTCATATAATTTTCTGTATCCTCTGCTGGCCTTTTTCCAAGGGTGTACGTTTATAACCAAAGGTTATAAATAATTAGTACAATTTAATTTTCAATACTACACAAAAGGATACTCCTGCTATATCTTTAGTAAAGTAGGTTAAAACAAAGTGGACTTGTGAGCTTTGACTGAACAGAAGGTTGGTATAACCTGTGATATTTTCCAAATGTCAAAAAAACAATATTGGTTGGCTAGTTAGTGTTGTATAATGTAGTTATTAATTTCAATAAGATTATGCCACAATAGAATCCTCTTGGTAATTTTAAATACATTTGCAAAAAATGACCTCAGCAGCTGAAAGAATGAATCACATTTTGTTCCTACAAACTCTACTCCAAAATTAATTTCTCTGCATAATTTATTGTACTCATCAAAATTCTGAATTTAAATGTATAGCTATAAATATTTAAATATAGGTTTCCGTTTGTAATTTCCAGTGTTTTATTTTAAAACAACATCAACTCAAATATCCAAAGCTATGACTAATATAGTTTGGTCAGTTCCGCCAAGATCAATAGTTAATGCTGATTAACACCAGCTGAGGATCTGGCCCAGTAAATAGCTAACTACATAATAAGCAAAATAAGCCACTCTGTTATTAATTACAAAAGGAACTAACGAACACTTAAACCAAATACTGGGGTTTGCAAAGGGTGTTCCAAAGCACATAGGCAGTTGTGGGCAATTTGGGAATGGATCAATGTGTCAAGTTGTGGAGTTCCCACATTTCTCTGTTCTCGGCTGTAAACCCTTTGTATATTTTGGGAGTAAAGGAGGAGTCTACTTTTTTTGCAGATGCTGGCAATGTGCCAAATCCTCCTATTACAGATATTTCTACATACTGTCAAATTCTCCCATTGGGAATATTCCTTGTGTCCCCATAACTATTGGGTTTGCTTCAGTCTATCACTCAATAAAACTAGCCACTAGTCCATCTGGAATAATCTGGTCAGAAATAGAGAGAACCAAAAATTCAGATACATCTAGTTGAAGAAACTGGGCTGTTAATAAATCCAGCATGCTGAGATTTATTACATGATTTTTACGTTAAGAGAAAATAGAAAGTACTTCCTCACAAGTGCAAATATGTTTTACTGAGGATCATGTAACGACATGACTTGAAATGATAACAGTATTTAAAAGTATGATGTGAAAGAAATGGTCTAGTGATAATAGCTGTAAACTTCTTTTAGACCTGTATTTTCCACTCATTCATCTATCACTGACTTCAGTGGGGCCAAAAGTTCAACACTCATGTCCTAATGATTTAGGAAAATTTGAAAGTATCTTAGCTTTAAAATTTTTTATTTTCCACATATAAGCAGTGCTTGAGATCAAATGTGTTTTCCCTGGTGAATCTGAAAAGAAGAGAATTCATGTATTTGCTACCTTCCACTTTCTACATGCAATTTTTCTATTTTCTTATCATTCTGTAACAATGAAAGATGCCACATTAGTGCATAGAGCCTTAATTTTAACCTGTCAGATGCATTCATTCCTTTCACTATAGAAAACCGCATTTCACATTTTCTTTCCTTAGACCCCAAATTTGCAAACACTTAAGCATGCGCTTAATATTAAGTCTCATTTGGTACAGAATGGGAAAGCAATGAACTGCACTTAAGAGAAATCAGTGCTCTACAGAAATATTTTATGGCTGTTTTTCTAGACTACATTTAATTATTTTAATACCAAATTGAACTGCTTCATCTCATCTCAAGTATATCAGAGAAATCTTGAAGCTACTATTTAGGCTTCTTTTGGTCTGCTGAATATTTTCTGGTTTTGGGAATTTCTTCGAACAACCCAATGACTTAATTGCAGCTTTTTTTCCTCTAGCCCAGCAACTAAGCCAGAGCCATCCCACATTAAAGGCAATGAGAATAGACTAGACTGATTTACAATAAAAATATTTATATTTAATATTAGTGTTTCTATAGTAGGTCACTAAAGAAATAGTAAAAGTGGTAGGCTGTTGTTACTGCCTTAAAAAAAGGATTTTTATTTAAGCAAATCATGTTAGTGTCTGAAGCCTACTGGATTACCTTCTAACATATGGTAAGTATTGGTTATGTGGTGTTCTGGCTTGCATTTCATTGCTGGAAAAGCATAGAAAACTGATTTTAGTATGCCTTTGCTCTTAGCAGCAGGGTATAATCATTTTTAAAAGAAATTATGGAATCAAGCATTAGCATACTGTGTAAATTTAGGATTTATGGAAGGATGTCATATATTACACACATATATTGCTTTGGGATGCTTAGAAAATCTTCAGTACCACATGTCACTGTTTTGTAGTTGTTTAAAATGGTAACTAAGAACATGTAAAAAGACAGCAATCCTAGGATAGTCTTCTAAAAAATTACATTGTTAAGTATTTAATAAACATACTGAATCATTAATACATTATCCATTTTACAGCCACTGAACATTAGAGAATTTGCTTCTGTGATGCATCAGTTATCATTATCCTCAAAGGTACTGGTGAAGCCCCAGGTATGTAGCACCTTGCAGCCTTCCCTTTCTCACAGGATTTGATTCAGGAGCCTGGAGGTGGGAGGATGAGTGTGGGTGGAAGTGGGGGATCCTCACACTCACAGAAGAGAAAAATCAACTCTTCATGTTTCATGTTGTCACAATCCCTCAATTTAGGCAAACTCTTTTCTCCATGTAAGGGGAATAAGAGCTGTGTCAGAGGTGACACGGGCTGGCTGGCCACACCTTTTCATCTCCAACAGGCACAGAATGAGCACACAAGGCTTCTACCCTGCAAAACACTGGGAGATGTGCCCCAGTCTGACGCCAGAAGGTGCCTGCCAGACCTTCTGAAACAACAACCTGCACATTGTCACTCTAACCAGGAAGCTGAAATTGTAATTGTAAGGTGAGAGAAAACTACGCATTGGATACTTGCTGGCTCAGGCTTACTACTGATAGTAGGCTTGAATTTACCCTTCACTTCAGTTTTCAGCAACTTAATTAATCTAATGTCAAAAGGAAAATAATCTGTTCCAAGCATTCATTCTAAAGACTCAGTGCTTTGAAACTCATTTCAAAGTCAATCTCTCCTCTATCAAAATGAATGTAAAACTCAGAGGTGAAAAGAATCCTGTCCTGTGACCCTCCATCACTGTCACTTTTGTTCTACCTGACCTCTATAATGTGTCACCTCCCATTTGATCACTGCCACTTATTTTGGACTGTGCCTAAATAAGGCTGTATGTTATTTATCTATGCAGTGAGAGCCAAATCACGGAACCCCAAAGTTAAGGGGATTTAAGGGTATTGGCTGTTACAGGCTTGTACTGCTAGATTAGGGCTATATGGGGGGTTGTAGTGAAGCCACTGCAGTGGCAAGTTCTGGCAGGGGGCTATGAAGAGG
This sequence comes from Psittacus erithacus, assembly GCA_009867235.2. Taxonomy (NCBI): domain Eukaryota; kingdom Metazoa; phylum Chordata; class Aves; order Psittaciformes; family Psittacidae; genus Psittacus; species Psittacus erithacus. The sequence goes on along the minus strand of WYDI02007658.1, from coordinate 3,151 downwards.
CCAGAAAGTCAGGGTATCCCCCTTCTTTCCTGGCCCATGCTGTATGAATGGCACCACGCTACCTGTCTTAGACATCGAGCAGCTGACTGGCCGAAGTCCTCCAAGCTACGGAGTTAACAGAGCTCTTTGGTCATCAAGTGCCATGCAGAAGATGGCGCTGTGCAAATAATGAGCACTAAAAATGCCTGGAGACAAACACAGGGGATGGGAGGAGACAGAAGGCGATTTGGACTGCTACATTTAGAGACCAACAAGACAATAAAGGGAGGAGTGCAATTGATGCAAAGGACGATTAACAGTCATTTAGGAGAGACCATGTTGTGTCCATGTAAAACTGCTCAAAGGCGATTGCTTAAGAATAAGACATCTTGACATTCCCTAGGAGCCAGTCCTAGTCCTGCCTCCAGCTAGGTGCTTGCTTAATAAGAGATAGAAAACTAAATCAGGAATCAAAATTCTTATATGTTGGATCTCTTTAAAATGCTAGCTGCTCATGGAAGGAATAGGCACAGCCAGAAGTGGTATCAATTAGTTTAAATTATAACATGCAATGCCAGAGTCAACAATCACACCAACAACTTGTCCCAGCTGCTTCAAAGGAACAAGGGTACACACTGAAATACAGATGTCTCACCCCATGCAACTAGCTCACTGCATTGATAGTGACTATAACTCATATTTGCAGATAAATTTTGAGCAACCCTGACATAGCCTGTGATGTACAAAAAAAAAAAAAAGAAAAGAAATCTTAACAACCTAGAGAAATCCCAATTCTTGCTATTGCATCATGGGCCAGCATCTAATGGTGCCCCATCCATGTTCCTTGGGCAGCCAACCTGTCCAGATACAGCACTTCAATGGACCATGAGATATGTTGGTTCTGTGCAAGAAAGGGGCCCCTGGATGAAGCTACAGGAAAGCCACCTATGGAGTCAGATGTGAGCCTCCAAGGTCTGCTGTGCCTGGTAAGAGGTTTCCCTTCTTATTGTTTCCATGGTCTGACCCCTAGCTCCTCACTGGAGTTTTGCAAAGCCCAGGGACCTGGAGGTGAGTGGACTGCCTCTGCCTAGGTGTCCAGGAGGGCAGCGCCAGAAAATGGTTCTCCAATCCACTAAATCATTTTGAAAATAAAATTGTGTTTAATTAGTGTTTAGCACTGTCTGTCTTCAGTGTTTACATTGGTTTGTTTCCATGAATTGAGAGCTCTGGGTTACTTATTACTGCTGATATATTACACCCTGCTTTGACAGTTACCTTTTGTTCTGCCAGTTTGTGGGGTTTTGTCAATTACCCTGATTTCATACCCTGATTCCTGATTTTTATCTACAAATTCTTTTCACTGCATCTACTCAAGACAGGAGTTTGTCCTTGTTGCCAGATAGATTGTAAGGGCTGGACTGTAGAATAGCTGCACAAGGAATAAGGGATTTATTTACAAGCAGCTTGACAAGATAAGTTTGCCCAAACACACAAGCCATCCAAATTTTGTGTAAAACAGACTTCTTGCATTGAAGGAGAGCAAAGAAAAGCTGTGGCTCATGGCTGGGTTTATATTTGCATTTTCCATCAAGGAGTTATTTAATCCTCTCTGCAGGGAGCATTTGAAATATGGGTCTCAGCCACAAAATGTAGATTCCATTTCACTCTCCCCAGAAGTCTGGGGCTGTTCAGAACTCCCAAGTTCTGATCCTCCTCCATGCCAAACAGTCCATGGAACAAGAGCTACCTTCCTCCACATTTTAGCGGTCTTTTTAATATACACTCCTCTCTTTCACTGTTAATTATGTCTCAGCCTCTTGTTCACATGTGACAATGTTAGTTGAAGCATATGCAACAAGTTAATAATTCGAAATTACTTGGCTTTGCCACATGAGATAATCTTAAGGAACAACCGCAAATTAAATATCGTAATACAATATTCACATATATGTTATCCGATAATGTACACTGTGATTTAAATCCTACTACTGTCTAATTCTTTGAATCATTAAACACATGGTACCCAGTGGACAGTTTATTCATTCTAGAAATGTTTTGACCTTTTGTATCAAAACAGTTTTTAGCATGGGTAGCTAACTTGCTTAGCAAGTGTTTTCTGGTGTGCTGCATAAACTAAAAACACTTTATCAGTTATGGTCAATTATTTCTAACTCAGGATTACAGAAGTATAAAAATTCACATATTTAACAGTGGAAATTATTTAGAAAATAACAACCTTTACAACTCATTAAGGACTAAAGGCTATTGTGTTTTGACATTGTGGAATGTTAGGATATTAAGAATGCAAGCTTCTACCAAAAAGCTTTTGGCCTTTTTTTTTTTCCTTTACATTAGAATTAAGCTTAAAAAATTATATTTTACTTCCAAGATTTGACTGGGATACCACCAAGGCTGCTGGTATCCCAGTGCTATGAGTGGGTTGTACAGCTGGATTAGATCAATTAGTCCCCAAATCGAACATTAGGCAAGCTTTTACTAATATTAGTTCATGCAGTTGCATTCTGTTACAAAAGCAATATTTTAAGGGTGAACAACAACACATTTTCAATTTCCTTGTAGATGCTGAGTACAGAGTCAGAATCTAGAGTGTAACACATTTAGTAGTGTAACACATTTAGTAGTGTAACCACTTCATCTTGCTTATTTTCCTGAAGCTCTAGTAACAGTTTATTTTTACTTTTTTATATCCTTACCTAGTAATGGTTATTTAACTGCTGTTATGTCATCTACAGTGAACACTTCGAAGAGACAAGAAGAGGAGGGGTGTGTAAAAACAAAGCAGTTTTATCACAGTCAGATAGCTACAAACTCTGTGATCAAATATTTTATTTTATCCTTATTTATTAAAGCACGCTAATGATTTGGACATGCACTGAACCATGTGTGTACAGTTTACAACAACCTCCCAGAAAAGCTATTTTTGTTTAAACATACATACTTCTGGGGTCAGCTGTAATCTGAGTGGCAAACTCCACTCCTGTCCACTCTCAAATGGGGCCAACCACACTGGGTTGTGCTGTCCTGGGTTCAGTAGCAGCGGTAATTTTTCTCCTTCTTGGTGGCTGGTGCAGTGGTGTGGTTTTGATTTTTTGGTCTGGGAACAGCAGTGATAACACCAATGTTTGTAGCTACTGCTTAGAATGTTTAGACT